>CAAKHC010013668.1:28899-74771 GCA_901007825.1 Macroramphosus scolopax | reverse complement strand
TGGCTATTGTCGGTTCATTCTGTTCATCCTCACAATGCAGGATTTCCGTTGGATATCTGCTTTAATTGCACTGCTTCGGTGTTGACGAGCAACTTTGAATTTATTCATTTGTTCTGCTTTTCAGAATGAAGAAGAAATGACGTGCTCAAAGGTCTGAAACAACCGTCCACGGCCAGCAGCCGAGGTGCTCAGAAAGTCAAGAGAAAGGAGAGTTTTTTTATACAGAGATAATTCATTCACCATGGCAACAACAGCGCTGCGTAGCCTGAGGCCAGCTTACTGGTTTGGCGTCACAACGCCGGGATGGTGGGCAGCCAGTCATTGCTTGCGTAGAAATAACTGTCACTGCAGCATCAGCGCTCAATAGCAATCGCAGCCCACACTCATTTCCTGCTATTCACAATTGTAAAATGTTATACCGCTTGGCAACTGTCAATGGCATTTAAATTCCCTGATAGATGCCGACTCAAAATAAATCGATGAATGAACAACAGTCATATCAGAATAAAATACTGCCAAGTCCAACTGGGATCTACCAGATTAAAATCTATTTTTAATCGGTTCCATTTTCAATTGAATTTACTTTTACCCTTATCTTCGGTGACATGTTGTATGATCCAGTGTCTTTGTGGGTTTTGGTCGCCATTATTCAGCCCCCCAGGGAACGGTGGGTCAGTGTGCGGGCTCTTGTTAAAACTAACCTGGAGAATATCAGGACTCTGTCAAGCTCAGTAAAAGATTTCGGATGACTTGCTCTCCATCTCGAGGGCTTCTTAATGGGTCACTAAAGGTCAAGTGCAGCAGTCACCTGGACCTAAGCGTTGACATTTCCCAATACATTACAGAGCTGAGGGAACACTGCGAGATCTGAGGGACGGTGGAAAGGGTAACACAGCGACAACAACCAATATAACCTCCCATGGGAAACCTGAACCTTTTATGTAATATTTAATGTCTTTGTGTTTGTGTGGCCTGAGGAGACCTTCTGTCGAGATGTGATGTGGGATTTTTCGGCAGCCAGACCGTCAAGATGTTTTGAATTACTAGATTAGACATAAATTCACTGTCTGTCAAGTACTTGATCAGTAAAGACTGGTTCATATTCAATATTTACAGTCTTATATACACAAGAGGGGGTTCTTAGAATTGATTATATGACTGAATATTAGATCCTTACTGGCCTATCAGTAAAGAAATCAAGATAAATAAAAGAGGAGAATGCCAGAAATTGCAGTGCTGACTGACACAGATGTTCATACAATATCAAGATGCATAGTGCAGCTGTATGATACCAACGAGACTTTCTGATCACTTAAGGAAGAACATCTCTGCCCAGCGAGGGTTTGTCCTGTTTGTATCACTGGATAGAGCTGCTTGTATGTGCAGTAGTTACTACAACACCACCTTTGATAATGAGGATGCATTTTACAGTCCATGAATAACATGAGCTCTGTGACAGCTTTTGGCTCGATAGCAGCAGTGAATTGGGCTGCTGGGCTGTGCCAAGAACGGCAATGGGGAGCAGCAAAGAAAGGGGATCTTTTACAGCTCCCATTGTTATTAATAGAGCCTTAATAATTACTCACTGAGGTATCAAATGTAGCACAGACAACAAGCCTCGGCTCAGCTGGGGAGCACTGTCCATGCAGCGCTGCTAAACATGAAGCCAGCCCTGTAACAGCTGCTCGGGCCTCAAACGTCTTAGTCCACAACAGGCCAAGCAGACACAGACACAGCTTTATCCCCCATCAGCTGTGGATAACAATCAGATCTACATTCTCCTTAGCTTTGCATGATTCAATGGCACCTCCAACTGCAAGCTTCAGATGATATATAAGATAAATAATAAAATAATTTAAATTTATTCTACCCCTCTTCATTTTAGAACCTACATGGTGGATTTCTATGTGTCAGCTCTCCGTCCATCGACGCGCTTCATAAGGCAGGAACTCTTCTGTTAAAATGTCAGAATTGTGTCGATCTTTGTGGTTTTATAAAAATGCCTCAATGGCTTTCAACTGCCAGCACGGTTGTAAAAGAGAACTAGATAAAGGAAGTGCACCGTTCTTTGAAGCAAATTGTCATAGAGGCAAACCGCTCAATTACAACTGTGGTGTCGATCACAGTGGGCAAAAAAAAAAAAAAATTCCTATAGACTTACATTCTGAAAGATGCATCTTTGTTTCAGTCATCATTTTTATTTAGGTACCTTAACACATCCCAGTTTGTTAGGGTGCAAGCCCTTGGAATGCATAGATTTGGATTACTGAGAAGGTGATATTTGCTTCCTGCCCCACTTATCACATTTCTTTGGAAAAAGCGGGGGCCTATCTTTGACGCTGCATCCAGGTCTCTATATACATCACTGGCTGCGGTTCTCATGTCAAAGCCGCCCAATATTAGATACACGGCTGTGTTTGGCCTGTCCTGTTTCGGTCGGATGAAATGTGTTTGAGCGGGAGGGGGGCATACCAATACCAATGTGCGAGAGAAAATAAACATGAGCTGGCAGATTAGAACTTAAACGCAACGAATAACCCTCACATCCACCAGAAGCACTCCAGCTCTTGACTTTGAGCTCATAATTCTTGTATGACCTATTGATGTGCTTATCAAAATGCTGCGAGCAGTGTTGGTCACCAAAATGCATAAGCCCTTAAGGCAGAGGGTATAAATACACATCTTGCCTCTCAGGTACAGCAAAATGCTTTTATGCTGTGACAGAATTGTATGTACATGGTCCTTTTATTGCAGGGCTGATGTGCCAGCCTACATTAAAGCTATTCCAAAATCTGCATGTACTGAATATGCATCAAGGCAGGGGAAGGCATGTACTGTCTGTACGCAGCATCTGTGTCTTCTTTGTTTCTGATGAGTGGACCGTCCTCTGATGCCCAGTAACAAGAACCACGGTTCACATCACAGGCGGGTTTCAAGCTGTGTCGCCTACAATGGGGGACATGCTCATTATGCTGTTGAGGAACACAATACTCACTCTGACATGAAGAGGAACAACAAGGTAAGGTGTCAAACCTGACCTCTGAATTGGATGTTGTTGTCGGTTGGTATGCATTTCATTATGTCTTATTTCACGCCGTTATCTCAGCAGGGAAAAAACAACAACCAGATTTACAACAGCACTTCTCCGGAGTGAGGAGAAAATTGGGTGCGAAGAAAAACTAGGACACTATTAATAAAATGACATCAACATGCACAATGTACCTTCAAAATACAGAGCAATCATGCAGTGAAGTGTATCTGCAGAGCAAGTGTTTGCTGTTGTCTAAAAAAGACACTTTGAGAAGTGTGAAAATAACAAACAGCACAGACACACTCTAAAGACCCGGCTGCACTCATTGAAATTGCCGGTGCGCCGCCGCCTTTCCGGTTTCCTTAGACTCCATTTCGGTAACCTTTTGTGGAACGTGATGGCGGATCAATGAAACTGCAATGGCAGTCGAGCTCTTATGTATTGATCCACTGTGGCTGTGGTCAATAACCTGTGGTTGTAACTGGAGACTAGGGACGGGACAATCAGCAAAATCCCATAAGGCCCCAACAATGTGCTTTCTACACAGGCTTGCCATTAACAGATGATTGCATGGCTTGTGAAACGTTCAATAACAAATCTAAAGCCGGCCATAATGATAAAAGTTAGTTTGTTGGTCTGGTGAGATGAAGTCTCAGAATCCGAACGGCACAGTGCCTGTAAAAGAGACGCTACACAATCTATTAAGTTTATTTACGACAAATGGGAATAGCAGGCCGAAACTATGGCACGGAGTGTCACATTTGCTCAACATGCTTAATGAGGATAAAGAGGCAATTTAACAGCATAGTAAATACGAGAATGATCAATGAACTATTAAGTTGTTGAATGACGAGGCCTTTAAAGTTGAGGTTCCTTCATGGAGCAGTCTTTTTAGCTGAAAACCATGACTCTCTGTTATTGTGACGTGTGGATGACATTAACACAAATTATTTTTTAACATGCATTAAGCTAATTTTGTTACAATTCTGTCAGATAACGTTTCAAAATGAGTTTTCAAGTAAATAACAGCGCTACATCTCAAAGCTGAAGAAATGGGACGTAATGGAAGTATAGATTAAATAATATAATTGACATTTGATATGATTTAGTACCGATTACTATTTTAAAGTTGTTAATTTAATATATTTATCTATTTACCATTTCCTGTATGTTCTTTATCCAGTGATTTGGGGATGTGACCGACACATGTTCCCCTCAAATGAATTCAAATTTATTGCCACCATCCTATCAAATGTTTTATCTACTTTTGGTTTATAACCAAACATCTGCTTGTACCAAAGTCATTCTTCAGTGTAGCTTCTACTTTACTCTTCGTATGTCTCTGGCTGTACGTAAAGATGCTATATGTAAAGATGCTAACAAGCTAGCTAGCAACAACTAGCAGACAGTATATCACCTGAAACCTGCGGTGACCACAACTATCATAAGAAAGAAGGAAATTATTAATTATCAAACATGATAACACTACTTGGAATATTAGATAATTAGCTACATTTACTAACGTTTCACGGGGTTTCTTCAGGTGAGTGTCAGATGGAGTGTGAGTTAGCATGCTAACCATCCTCTAAAAAGGTGGAATCGTCCCATGATGTGAAACCAAAAGGCACGTAGCATATCAAACTGTTACAGGATGTATTTTGGAGGATTCAGCGCAAGTCTGCGGGAGAGAAATATTATTTGCTAGACTGGGCAATTTCTATGAGAAATGAGAAAAGGATTCTGCTCTGTAATCCCTCAGCCTGTCATGTTGGGCTCCGCTACACAGAGAATGTGGTTGCGACTATCGTTAAAGTGATTTTTAGTGCTACCCCTACATTAGCAGGTAGATAGAGCGGGGTCGTTCCCCGGAGGAAGACAAGCTTAAAACCTTTGACTCACCTCACCAGAATAAGCCTCAATTTACATCACCTCATCCATCTTCTCAGGAAACCTGTTAGTCCCCAGAGACTATCTGTCATAAGCCTGTTGATTCAGGACCGTACGGACTGTCAGTGATAGTCAGCACTCTGAGGTTAATAAACCGACCGTCATCATAGAGTTTCAACATGCCGTAATAAAGCCATTCCCTGTCCCTAAAGACCAAAGCTCCTAAATCTGTGGCTGCTAACCTAATCAGAGCGTAATTGTCATTCTGTGATCGCCGGCAGACAAATCCTCCGAAAGTAGCCTGAGAGTAAAATAAACAGCTGCTGACAGATGTGATGTTCTTAGCAAGTACAGGCCAAAACAACCTTTGACTGGACACACACTTCCACGCTCTGAATCACTTTAAGTCAATTAGATTTTTTTTAATCTGATATACAAACTCAGAGTTGTTTATTACCACCTAGACAACATCTTCCCTCTAATTAATATTAAGTTCTGTTTTTTTGTGTGTCCGCGTCCACCAGTGAGTGTAATATATTTTTTTTTAACCAGGCAATTATCTCTCCTGTGTGTTTATTTATCTCACTGTTTCTCTAAGTTGAGCCTAATAAATATGTATGATTAAAGCACCAGGTCTTTTGTTACTTCATGTAGAACTAATTACAATTTAATGACAGCTTTAACGATGTTGGATCTGCTCCACAACCAATTAATCACAATTTTGTGAGCTATAGATTGCTATGTTTATCATTTATGTCATGATAATTTGAATACATTTGTGAACAGAATAGCTGACAAACCCTTTGCTGCACTGATGGTGTGTGACTTTGCACAATATTCATGTCGGGTCCTGATTTGTTCTGTTTCGGTGATCCAGATATAGAGGGCAGATTTAAAGAATTAGGGAGTACACGATCGTAGGTTTGCAGTGTAAATCTACTGTTACTTATATACTTTATTCAGCATATCCAAACCACAAGGGAATCTGCCTTCACACCATGAAAACGGAAAAGCTGAGCTTGTACGAAGCTTTGGTCAATGCCCCAATCAATATCAGCGACCCGGCTGCAGAGAGCAACGATAGGACCTTCGACTGATTCATTGTTGTAACAGATCGGCATATTAGAGGCATATTTATTAATGTGGCACAGATCAACCCAAAGACAGATCACAGAAACTGATCAGGGAATGTGGCTGTGGAATCCAGTTCCCACCGACCTCAATTGTTTTCTGCAGAACATCATTGTTTTCACGGGTTGAAGCAGACGTTCATGGTTATTTAAAGCCTTACATCTCCTCTCGACGACCCCCTGCAAAGGTCCACGGGTGCACTCTGCCGAGACGTAATCCACATTGTTCCTCCTGAAGCTGAGGTTTGACAATCAGCCACATTATTGCTGTTTATTTGCTGCTAAAGCTTTTATAAATTTACTTATGTAAGACTTTGATGCACCGAGCATTTTCTCATTGTGGCATTGCTTTCTTTACTTATGATATCTCAGTACCACTGTAATTCTCAACAAGGCTTAGTGATTAAAAAATAACTGTGCCAGCTGAATTATTGATCCCTGATAATTCTCAAACATCTAAATCATTTAGATTATCCTCCTTGTCACTGTGAGCTCGTTGTGTATCCTGCATCTGATGAACAAGATGTTATAAATTAAAGATGGGTGTATGTTAATTCTATCATCTGTGTGCAGGTTGTTTTATGATGACGTCCCAGAAACCCAATGTTTCTTTTTAATGCTTACCTGAGGAATCCTAAGTACAGAGACCTGTGAGGTCATTTATCAGTTAGATGATTACACATGCTGCTGTTCGATTTGAGTCGCTCCTGTGCTGCTGTTTTCCTTTTCCCACCCTTTGGGGAACAGTCTGGGAAATAGCAGAAGAAGGTGGATACGCTTTTCCTCACCAGATACCACTGTTTCAATGTGAGAGGCTTTTAGTGAGCTAAACTGCTTCATTGCCAGAGGGAGAAGTTTGTAAATCTTTGTTGATGGCACTATTTTTAGTGTCAGAACAGGAACTGACGAGTCAATCCTCTTGATGGAAAAGATTGATTAAAATTGAGAGATCTGTAGTCTTTTTGCTGCATGCAGGAGCATTTAGTGATACAAATATTGCATTATGTGATTAATAGAAATTGTTGGCTTTCATCTTAATATGACATATAGATGTACATATCATACTTCCCACTGTAGTTCAAATATATTGTAATATCTTGGAATGAAATGAGCATGGACACACATTTTGTAATGTAAGTGAATGCATCTTTCTGCCCCCCTAACTAAATTTTGCCAGGTATGGATGACAACATGTGTTTATTCAGGCTTATTTCCATATTTTGTATGTTTCTTGCTTTTCTTACACTTTGTAATTGCTTTCAGGTTTTCTGGCAGTACGGTAACGACACATATCGAATGTTCAATGCTGGGTTTGAAGAGATAAGGAAACCTGCCATAACTTTGAGAATGTTACAGGCAGACAAGGCAGACCACTTTTTCTTCCACCTTCCTGTTTTCCTCCTGGCACATCAATATTACTCACAGGTATGAAGAACACCTGCTTTTTGACTTGTTTCTTCCTTCCTGAATAGACGTAATGTTTTAGAATATTGGTACAAACCCATTAAAACCCTCCCTTCAACCTGTTGACCTGCAGGGATGTATTACTCATGCTACTGTAGATATGAAACCTGTTTCCCCTTCATACAATGATTATTAGCAAAACAATCTTGGTAGCAATGCTCATAACAAATGAAGAAAGGCCAGAACAGGGTCACTGCTGCACTGCTGCGGGGACGACTGGCTGATTGCAAAATACAGGATACTGCAACTATTGAGACGAGAGGACATAAAAACATGTTTCATATTCTCAAAATAATCAACCAACAGAAATGAGGACAGTTCTTATTTCTGAAGAGTTGAGGCCCTGTTCAGACCTGACATCAACATGCGTCTTGCATGGCCTCATCAGTTGATGATGTGAATGCACCAAATACACATTGAGATCCAGTCGCTCAGACCACAGTCCTGGTTGATCCTCGAGCAGTGTGGAAGTGAATGTCACCTGGGCCATTATGGAAGAAACACCTGCTCCACTGCCATCCACAGCGTAAGTGGAAGTACGTGACATTTGTCAGACGGCTGGTGTAGCAGCACATCAATGCAAAGTGTCAAACGATTCCTGTGCTTAGCCGAGATGTCTCCTCCCTTACTGTACTGTGTTTGTGCCCTGGAGGCTTCATTCCCCACATCATACTTATGCGCTTAATATTGGACAAGTATTGGCCTCCGAACTATTTGTGACGTCACGACTCACGCTCGTAGGTCCGTCTCTCAGATCCACATTTTCAATGAGCACAGAGGAAATCTACAGCGTCACAAATGAACTTGAAAGCAGCCTTCTTGTGTCAAACTCTCACTCTGCACAGGGGAGCTCAGACATTCAACGGCAAGAACAAGACGAAAAGCAGTGTTTTGACAGTAGGGGGTCTTCAGGTTGAAAGCGAAGTTGATGTAACACCTACAAAACGAAACATTTGATCAGGAGAGGCTGAGAAAGCAACACAGTCAGACCGAGGAACATATGTCAAAATCAATGGAAATATAATTAGAGCTGCTGCATTGCGTTCAGGCCACTGACATATTCATCCCCACACCCACTGCATTATTCATACATCTGGTAATCTCCACCCATATGGACGCTATTCTTACTGCCAGTTTTGGCAACGTGGATTATGTCACTTTTTTCCAGTGTTGCGGGGCTGAGATCTTCCACTGATAAATTAAGTGGCTGTGTCATTTGCAGAGTATAAATGGAATGAACCCCAGAATAGAGAGGTCTTTCATCTTTTCTGATAAGACTGTCCTGATTACATCTAAATGTAGAGCAACATTTAGAGGACTATCAATCAAGCGGTTCATGAAAAAAAAGGGGGGTGGTGAATGAAGAAACTACGGCCCACGACGGCCCCCTCCCTCCCTTTGATTTCCTGTGACAGTGTGCATTAGCTCTCATCACCACCTTACTGCCATTAGACTGCCAAATGAGTCTGGCTACCGCACCTAGCAGCACCAGTGAGGGAGCAAATGTAGCGTTTTCACATCGTGTTTTCGTCTCACATCTCGCCCCCTTGATGCCGCCGTTGCGTCGCGGCCTCTTTTAAAGCATCTTTCCACACTTTTTCCACTCTAGCAGATTCCATTCATTTCCATTGTTCTGAGCCCCATCTGCCTCTCGGGCCCTCGGGGCTGCGTTTTAAAAAGCTGCATGTCTTTTTTGTGTTTCCCCCCCTGCTAAGTACAGTAGCCGGGGTCAGTGAGGCTTCAAACTAACTCGGTGTTTGAGGATCCTTGAACAAAGGAGGGGACTACTTGTAAGTGTTGTGATGTGTTTGCTTCAGATCTGGTCCTTTTCAGTCTTTGAGGGGGGGGGGATCGCTTTCTGTTTCTGAAGTGGGATGAGAAAAACGTGTGTTTGTTTGTGATAGAGAAAGAAAAATACATTTTGGGTTTGCCAGAGGAAAATGGGAGATATCACAAACATCACAGGAGTTATGAATTGAATTGAAAACAGTGTTTCCCTTCACGGAAGATGAGGTTTGTCCCAGTTTAGATCCCCATCGGACACCTAATTAGGATCTGCAGCTGGTTGGCATTGTCATTCAGTTTCTCACACTTTGACTGGCTCACACTGAACACTGTTGCTTTGCAGGTCCACCATTACGGCTGTTTGTTGCTTACACTGCAGATATGATGTGTGTTATCATTGAATTTACAGTGTATCTCCATTCATCACCACAGTAACTAATGGCCGTGATGATGGATTGCAGTAATACCGTGTCTATCACTTGGTCCTTAACACCTCTTACTGTATATTGTGTTGGTAACCCATCTCATCTGTCTTTCCCACCGCAGCGACCTGCTGGGTGATACACAGCAGAGACCATGACCATGACCAGGCCCTGTGCCGTCCTTAATGGGGACTTGCTGCTGGATTTGACAGGGGAAATACATGTGAAAGCCGTGAGCTTTTATTATCACCCTTCACTTGATTTGACCCCATCTGCAGAGACTTTGGTTTCTTTTTAATAACAGCATGAGATCCTTGGCCAGCATCCCACAGCTTTCTGCTCCGTGGTGAACAGGAAGTGACTGCAGGGAGCCGCACTTTCTAAAGAGAGACTCCTTACATAGGAAAGCCCTTTCACCAGATGTTAGGGCAGCTACAGCAGTTTTAAAATCAACAGCTGTTATATTCCAACGATATTTATAGGCTAAGAATTGTTATTTCTCTTTAATAAAAATTTCAGGGCTGCTGGGTTATAGAGAAACAAACATGTCTGACATGCTTATTTGACGGCAGTTCAACATGCTAATAAATAGTCTGTGTTATTTTTGTAATATTTCTGCTCTGCTTGTTATTATGTGCTTTTTCTGTCATATTTTAGGAAGCCCTTGGAAACCCTTTGGCCTTGGGACAACGGATGACAAATAGCCTTTGGGCTAATTCTAGCATCATTTTTACTCATGTGCTACTATGTGTTTTATTAATTTGTGTCGTCCCCTCTTAAATAAACATGTCCTACGGCATTTTTATATGTAACAAAAACACCATGACGAAAAATAAATTCATGCAGTTAACTAAATGTGTCTCAACAGCATCATCAACTTATACTTCTCTTATTAGAACACTATGTCCAAAGAACCCAGGATCATTGGGTTAAACATCCCGGCCTTGACAGGAGCAGGACAGTCCAGGAGTGAGTCAGGTGGTCACCCGACCTCAGACATGGGTGGAGAATAATCAGACCAGATTCAGCCCCAATCCTGAGCTCCTCACCTTGAGCCTCCGTCCTCCTGGCGATAAAGTAAACAGAGGTTTCTGACAAACGTTACAGCACCAGTACAGCTATATGTCATGACAGTCGAAGGCTGATGTCATCATGTCTGTCATCTGTATGCCACAGTCATGATGAAGGTGCTCAGTGTGAACTGAGGGCCGCAGCCCAGGTGACGTGACAGCTTAGTGCTCTCTGTACAATAGAGGGGACACTTCTGATCACTGTACAGGCACACTGACAAAGTGACCGGGCAACCAAAGGCATATTTATAAATCTATAAATTAGGAATTATTCTAGGGCACAGCTTCAATACTGAAGCACCTCATGCGTCACACACAAACTCAATTCACAGGCTTGTTCTTTACAGCCAGAAATGATCGTGCAGTTATAAAAGTTGGAAACGCTTAGCTCAAGTTTGGTGGGTTTTGCTTTCACAAGAGACTTGCTCTGGAGAAACGGCTCACCACAGCACCCACCTAGTCCACCTACTCAAAGATTAAAAAGTGTTAGGCGTAGCATTATGTTTCTCAGTCCACATTTCACCCAGATCTCGTTCAGTCTTGCCGCAAAAACAATTTTGCAGTGTGTCCTTGGATTCCCGAACCCTGTGGGTGAAATAAAAATTCTGCTGCAAGCTACTTTCTAACTGCTGTGACAGGAGCTGGTGATGAATGTTCTTGTCGTTCCATTGCCTGCGAACGGGAACAATATTGAGGAAACAATTGCTGAAGCCAATTCACACATTTGTTAAAATGAAATCCATCAGATCAGGTTGCACTAGAAGAAAATGCAAAAATAATCCCAACTTTTATTGAAGGGCTTCATTTTAACACTGGTTACGATAATTAGAATTAATTGGTTGCAATCTTCTTCATTTCAATATGAATTGATATTGAAATATTATCTCTGTATGCTCTCACTATTTCAATAAATGTCCTTTTGCAACAACCTTTGTGACTGCAAACAGTCATCTTGTTTCTATCCCAACTTGAAATTGACATTCTGGGCTGCTTCCAGTGCATTTCCACACCTCGTTTTCACTCCTCCTCCCGTGTTCTTCTAGCAGTGACACAGAGGCCAGATGAATAAACACTGTGTGTGTGCAAAAGTCATGCAAATGCCATTCCCCACGCTGTCATGGCTGCTGCCGTGCCTTAGCAGCTCTCCCCGTGCCCTCACACTCTCCTCCGTCCTTGTGTCTCCTCGTCCCTGGTTTGTATTTCGTGTGCGTAGCCGTCAGTTTGTCTCTCCTGCCCTCTCTGTCTCTTCGCACCAGTTTCTCATCCCGCGATCAAGATCATCTGCCACCAATCAAGCTCGAGTTCCACGGCATTCACCTCATTTCCCATGACAACAAGGGGACGGAGCGTCTTTGTTTGTTTGTGTGAAACCTCCTGTGCGACATCTTATCCGCTCATACAGATTAACCACGGTGATAACACAGATTCAAAATGAGAAGTAGAATATGCTCAGCTAGAGGATTGAACAAGAGGACTGTATTGCTTTAACTGTATTGTCATCTATGTTTCACCAGAGCTTTATGTAACACACTATACTAAAGGTATGTAGTTGACATATTACTGTTTTATGTTCCCAACATCATCTCTCAAATCTTTGTATGCTGAGAAAGTAAGTGGTGATGAGTGTGGTGGAAGGAAGGAATAAACTCTCGAAAGTGGTCGTGGACGTCAGACCAGACTGTCGATGGATTGTCAGTTAAACTCCACTGTAGAAGGTTGTATAGTTTAAATGCTCTCCAACAAACCCTCCCTTGTATCTGTGCATGTTCTGTAACTGAGTTTTCTCTGTGCCCCAGGATCAGTTTCCTGCCTGCCCATCATCTATCAAGCTCCTTTAACGTCAGCCCACGCCACCTCCAGCTGGATTCCCTCCATGCTCAGCTTCCTTAGGTCATTGCCATCTACCCCTTGTTAGCAAAAAAAAATAAACCTTTTTACTTCTTCCTCCACCTCCTGCCTCTGCATCGTGCATTTAGGTCAACCTCGGAAAAAAAACCCACATGCATTTATGCATAAAAACAATAAGGTGCTGTATGAGCTTGTGCAGTGAGAGTGTGTGCGCCTCACATATGCTGCGGATCAGTCGTACACACGATCTCTATAGCTAACAGATGGTGATATGATGAGGTGAAGTAACGGTAAAATAAGGTGAGAGACGGAATATAAAAATAAAACGGCGTGTTTGTCAATTTTACACACGAACAAGCAGCAATGTGTACAAAGCATGAACGTCATCGGTGTGATCCATCCGCTGATTATTATTCACATCGGAGGCTTGTTTTTATTTCCCTTTCATCCATTTTAATTTGGATTTAATGTGACTTAGTAAAGCACTTTAAACTACATCATTCTTCATGTTCGGACATTTGATGATGATGGCTGACGGGGGGTCGTAAAGGGGGAAAAACTAGAACGATTATATGGGCTCATAACTGATATTAGAACATTTAATGGTTGATAAGACCCAATATAATGTGTTTCATACGTCCCAAAAACGGCACTACTTTGATTATATTTTCATTGACAACCCTAAAACCCAAAAATAGGCATAGCTACATCCATTTAGGACCTAACTGGGTTAAAGTAAGTCATGTGTGCATGTGCAACCAGCACAACTTTATAAACCTTATGAATATAATGTGTATTAATATTTGTGTCTTTGTGCACCTACACGGTGTTATGCATCTCTCGACCCAACTTCAGTGAGCTTCTTTAAAAGTCCCGCTGCAGAAATCTACTCTGGATCAATTTCATTCAGCTCTGCAGTTTATGAAAGGAAAACATCACCAGAGTCACAAAAGTCAATGCATGATGAGCAGTTCTGAATGTTTCACATTCTAACTGTAATAATTCGGTAGCCAAAATTGCATATGTTCTAACCATTATAATAAAATGAAATGTCAATACGATCAATACCAATCTAAATGCTATTAACAACTCGTCTCTCTTTTCTTGAAGGCCGTCCTTAAGTGGTGAATTTCATACGTATAAAAGTTGCTTTAGATCCAGTAAAAGGGTTAAACAGGGCAAACGATGGCTTTGAGTCGTAACCTTTCAAATCAAAGCAGGAAGAAATCAAGCAGAAGGTGGGTAGTGAAATGCTCCGTGCATCTCAAATACAACATTACTACTTGTAAGTCTGCGTGCGGGAGTGGAGTGAGCACAAACATGACCACTGCAGGAGCTCCACTCAAAGATTACCTGCATTGGCGAGGAGAATCTACAGACTCAGGCCGAAGTCATGTGTTCATCTCAATACCTACATGCAATTGTTCTTTTATCCACGCAGTAACTTTACTGTGTTATTTATTATGAATGTGAGAGTGCATCGCTGTGCTATTCAGCCATCATCAGGTTGACAGGTAGGGGACATTAATACGACTGGCTTCAAAGAGAGAGGGGAAAAACAACACATCCCTGCTCTGCAATACGACTCCACAGGCAGTCAGAGTGAATACCCCCAACACCCCTGAACACACATTTTAATCATCATATCCCCATGTCATATCTCTTGTCATGTATAGCAGATAGCATTAATGGAGATGCCCAACAGCTGCCACCCTCGTGTGTAATGCCGAGTTTGCGCCATCCAACTTGTTGGGAGCACGGGGAAACAGACAGTGACAATAAGAGAAATGAAGAGCAATGGATGTGACTTCAAAGCGTGAGAGACATAATGTGAACCCCAGTGACACAGCGAAGGCACTAGTGTCTGAGCAGGAACAGAACATGCCGCCAGAGACGACTGAAGGAAAAGGACTCTCACCCTGAAATTCACTTTCTGTCCAAACTTTAAATTTAGAACGTGCGGTCACGTTGGATACGCTCTTAAAATTTTAAGGTGCTATGTTTAAAACATCAATATATCACGGTGGTGATACCTCAGCATGACGGTTAAGTAATGGGATCCTGGTGTAAATTATTGAAATGCCCTCGGTCTCACATTGCTGTTGTTGGTACATACTGGACCTGAGACTTTTAATAAAGTTGTAGTTTTCACAAAGCCCATTGCAGTGCGTTGCTATTCTTACCACCTCAGTAGAGTTCGCTCTGTTTGATCAAAAGTCTCGTTTCATCAACGGGTTCCTTTCATGGGTTCCTCATTTGAAACAGCGAGTCGAGGCAAGTCTCTCATTTCCATCAAATGACCGTAAAAAGGTGACTGAGACCATATAAAACTTTACAACACTTTCAAAACCGTCTTTTATTGCTAATATGTCGTGATTTATTAACTCTATCTCAGAGGTCTGGTTCGGTTTAGACACCAGAATTTGATGGTTGAAAGGAATCGAGAAAGGTTGGGGGGTTAAAATACGCTTCAACAGGGCACATTCCTGCAAACATGATTATATAAAATTGATCCGCGGTATCGAAAACTACATGAAAGTTAGCAAGCAGTTAAGAGGTGCAGCACTATCGTAGGTTACAGCCTTGTTTCTAAACTGGACCTTTCTGTTTTCCAGTAATTGTGGAAATTCATTTATCCTCCCTGTTAATCTCTGGCCCGGCACTCTGACTTTGGCCTCAATGGGGATTTTCAACTGTAACCGGGGCAGCGGCCTTTGATTTCATGGTTCTGTCAGCCCACATTACAGCATTTCTAATAACTGCCTCACTTGCAACAGACACTCACTGTATATTCTGTGCAGTGAGATGCCAGCTGTGGAGGCCAGCAGCGATTAAATTAACTGCATGGATTTGGAGGATGACAAAGCCCGGGCCCTCTCTGGCTCTACACACTACACTGCTCACATGAGAGCTGTCCTTTACCTTCAGGAAGAATCAGGAACATTATTTTGGAAGTGTAGCGTATATTTGACCGTTAGGTAAGGTACGATCCTCAATCAATGTGTTAGTTTTATTTTTGAATAGTTGATAGTGTTTGGTAATTCATTATTAAAGGCACAAAAAGCCTGAGGCGTCGGAGTGGGCAGGTCAGGGTACCTGCTTGATGGGCAGCTGAGCAGCCAACAGTGTCTGAATCTTCCAAAAGAACCATTTCTGAGAAATGAAGATCATTCACGAATCTCTATTTCAGCTGTGTCCAACTGGTTTTAATATATTCAGTTCATGTGTATCATGTTTGCTCGAAAGGTCGTGACAATCAGACGCTTGATGATTTTAAAGCAAAATAAAAAATGCCTTACGAGATTTTACTCCCGAAACAAATTCTCACCCCCCTCCCCCCCTCCGCCCCCGCCGCACCGCTTCCTGCTCAGATTGCAGCACAAGTCGCTGATTTAATCATCCAGATTGACCAGCTGCTGGCTGGGTATTTGACTTTGCCTCCTCTGCTCCCTGTCAACAGTTTATTTTCCGCCCGGCCAGAATGGCAGGTACTTCGCCTTTTGCCACATGCTTGTCAGAGAGTATAGACTTGCCGTGTCAATATCTCTTAGTCCCAAGCAGATACACATCTAAAGGGCAGCATGATAAGCTGGGGGTGTTAATCAATTTTATCTGACCTTAATTTATACAGAGTAAATAATGAACTGACCGCCTTGTATTAAACATTAACAGAAAAATCGTTCAGCAGAGGGGTGGGGTGGGCGCAGGTCAGGCAGGATGGGGATTGTTATTGACTTTTACACGCTATGCAAGATACTTAGAGCAGTTGTTCCCAAAGTGCGTTGGAGGCAGACCCACGGGACAGCACGGAAACGGTCCCTTGGGCAAGAGAGAACTTAAAACATATTGTATTCATTTAAATACAATCTAAAGACGTATCTATGGACAAACTCGACTTACATTTTCTTTCGCATTGTAGTATACTGTTATATAACAAGTACACTATTCATCCCTACAATAGAAAGAACTGAATCCTTCTCACAGAGCTGCGTACAATTGACATATTAATAAAGTACAAGTACCTCAAAATTGCAATACATAAGTAAATGTACTAAGCTACATTCCATCGTTGTTTTTGTTGTTTTACCTGCTTCACTGGACCACGAGTGAAAAGTGACTTACGTTTGTTTATCATTGAGTACTTGTACTGACCCTCGCTGCATGCAGGGCTTTAGAAGTACAGAGATCCAGAGGTTCAGGTTGGTGCGGGGTTGAGATGAGACTAGCTTTAACATCATGTCAGTGGACAGTGACATCATCAGTGACATCATCATCAGTGACGTCATCATCAGTGATGTCATCACGTTCCATCCATGAATTCAATAAGAAAAGTGTTTGAACTTGTGTACAAAGTTCATCATTGGACGGGAAAAATTCATGTTAGCATGCTAACTAGCTAATTGACTGTGAAACCAAGTTGGCCATCCAGCGTTTCCCTCACACGACCATAATGATGCCATGAGTTTAATAATGTCCAGATGTCACTATGATGCTCTTCCTACATACTGTGAGTGTAATGGAACTTGAAGTCCACCACCTGATGTATGTTCTTGGACACGAAGAATGAGTGGCTGTGATCTACAACCTCATCGCAACCGCCACTAAATCTATAAATGTCCATTTGTAGGGGTGAGTGTGTGTATGTAAGTCAAACCTTCAAGTAAATAAATCCTTTTATATATATTATGTATAAATTATATGACAATACGTATATTTTTATTTCATAAATATGTTTTGTGTTAGTTTTAAACCCCCAGATACATGCTCCAATAATGATTTTTTTTCAATTTTGCACATCTCAAACCTCCTAAAACCAAAGGAAGACCTACAACTGCACAATCCTTCAATCACAGCAGTGTATCACCACGTAACACAAGATTAATCCTCAGAACCTGGAAAGTGTGAGGGCTTTGATTGACCTCTGTGAGAGCGCCGGCGCTGCTGGTTTCTGCTGCGTATTTACAAAATGAAAGGGTAGAACAAAAAGGGGAAGACAGTCCAAGAGTAGAGACAGAGAATGGGTGGAAACCATCACACAAACAAAGGAACATATTGGCTGGCAGGACCTCAAAATGGGTGGCTGGGCTGGTTTGACTTATTCGGCCTTGGTCCTGGGTTATAATTTACTATCCTGACTCACCTAAAATGACGGGTAGTATCTTCGGAATTGGATTTCTGTGTAATACGAGCAGAGACCTCGAAAATATGTTTCATACAGCCAATTTGTTTGTGTCATGAGAGGTATGTACTCTCAGAAAAAAGGAATTTTCATACAGGCTTGGTGTATTCATATATACTGTAGAACTGTGATTCTGATAAGCTAAGAGATTGTGGCTGTGGAACATTTATTATTAACAGCAGGACCAAAGTTGTCATTGATATTGGTTTTGAAAGCATCCCAGCATTGTTTAACTCCTCTCAGTCCTCACTGCAGCCGTCCTGCTATCGGAGACAAAGCTCCATGAAATACACAGTTATTATGAACCGATACAGGTGTTGCAGGATAAAAATTCACGGCTGGATTCCCGATTTACAGATTAATCTGTCTTCTTATCGAATCCTCACGGCAAAGAAAAACTCTCCTTGGCCTTTTTCAGTGTCAAAACATTTGTTTATCTGAAGTCTCTGAAAATTGAAAATGCACAGCCTCATTGTGGATATTCGGGGACTCGTCCAACCTGAATCTTTTCTCGAATCAGTGTACTACTGGGGGCATGCAGACAGAGTAGATGTTGTATGACTGTGTAAAGAGAGGGATGGCGGCCTTTGGGAAGACGAACAGAAAAGGCTTAGAGTAAAGTAAACTTTCGTAGCATTAATGCATGCAGTGTGCGGTTAAGCTCCGGATATATACGATAAAAAAACATTGAGATGCTTTTCTTTTCTTTTTTTAATCAAGAGCACATCCAGTCTGCAGAAAGGCTCTAACCCCCACTTTTGGCCAGATGCCACTGGCCAGCCAGCCGGATGGCAGCAGCAGATAAGTCTCCAATTTGTTCCCCCAAAAGCAACAAGCCTCGGCTGCTTTTTATAAGCATGAACTCAAGTTCACAAATTTCCTGAAAGAGATAGCAGAGTGGGCCCGGCCGCACAAAGACATCTGTAATGTAGATGAAACAGGCGACGTGTCCAGATCCCTGACGGGGACGCCAGCATGGCGGAGTGACAAACAGGTCACAGCCTGGTGACGTCCGCGCTTTGGATCCATCTTCTATCACTCCGTCTTCCCCAGGAACATTTGCTGGACCGCTCTCATCAGGGATGTGCTAGCAGGGTGTCAGAGTGATAAATAGGTTTGATTACATGTTGGAAGAAGCCGTCTACCGCTGCCTCTTGTAAACAGACCATCAGACGCTCCTTTAGTCGACGAGGCCTGTGCAGCAGACAGAATGTGTCCATTACTGAGGGCAAAGATCCATCTTGAAGATCTAATGGTTTTCAGAGTGATAAGTGATTACACACTAGTGAAGTTTTTAACCCTGGTCTCAGCCCTGTATTTTATCTATTAGACCTGACTTTCTTATAATCTACAATAATTAGCTGTAGTAAGAGTTTACAGGAAGGTTTCCTGTGAGGGTTTCAAATGAAAAGGTCTCATTTGAGCCTCTCTCTGTTTGTTGTGTGACAAGATGTGTGGAGCTGCAGTCTCCTGCCCAGGATACCAGAAGGTGAGGACGGTGTACAAGCAGAGGTTGGACAATATAAAGGGCTGTAATCAAAGCGGACAAATGTATGGCAAAGATAAGTTGGAACATGTCTGGGAGTTATATGATAAGAAAGAAAGTGACAATAGTATGCAACATGTGTCTGTTCTTTACCTCCAACAAACATCAGTGGATGGAAGAACCTCTTGTACTGATTGTGATTATGTTTAGACACTGAGGTCACTGACAGACTATTGCTTGATTTAAGACAGAGAAAGCCATCATTGACTTTACAGGACATAATCCAGACAGAGCACGTTTGTTGATACAACACCCGTTAGTATAAGTTCTATAAGGGTTGCAAAATCACACCACACAAATGTTTCCTCTTCCTTTGGACCCACTGTGTCTCGGATTCAAACACCCCAGAGACGTACGTCCCCCGCCGGACGTGGACTTCCATCAGCCATCGCTCGCATTCTTTCACAATGTGCGTGACATCCTGAAATGATCTGGAAGTGGGTGTCAGGGACTAATTTCACAGCTCCGGACGAAAAACCAACAAGATCCAAACAACATCATTCCTCTTTCACTTCGGCGTGATTACAGTTCCTGTGGAAGAGGACTCCGTGCCCCCATCTGTCAATGTCGAGGAACACGGCGTCGTCAAACTGTGAGAACAAACAAACACATTTCGGATGCTATTACTGCAACGGATCAGAAACAGCCACTGTCCCCCCTCATTCTTATTTTCTTCACGGACACTCCGTGTCCATTGAGACGGATTATATGCTTTAGGTTATTTAGTCCTGTGTGTGGTCAGAAGTCCTTGAAATTGTTTATCTTCACATTTGCCGCAAACAGTCTTTTTTTTTTTGCTTTCTTTGGTTGTCTCAACACAACAGGAATTAACAGCTGCTTAGAAAGGGAGAGCAGCATTCATCTAAACACTGTCCAGATGCTGTATTTAATATAAGATTCAGCAAGGCGTATTTTCTGTCTAAATGAGTTTCACTTAAACTTTTATCTCCCTTAATGATCCCCTTCACTCGACCCCTGGTGGCGGCTGGAGGGGACACACCCTGTTCAACTTGGGTTTTACCTTTTAATTGTTTTCACAGTTTTCTTTTATTCCCGTTCGTAATACTAGAGGTCAATGAGAATAAAGACGGTTTATCGGGTTGTATAAGGGGCCGGGGCTCTGCCACAGTTCAACCACTTCAGCATGCTTTGTTTAATTTGCTCTGAAAATGGTATTTCACACGTTTCCTTTGAAGGCAGCTTGTGTGCTCCTCTGTGCAAGATCTAATGCTGATTTCCCCGTTGACTTTGAGACATTTCGGAAATGTTTAAACCACTGTTTACACCACGACACATGTTGGTTGTACCACAAATAATCTGTTTCTTTGTGCAATAAAGAGCAAATTCTTCCGCCAATTTGCTTCTTTGACCTGATCGAGCAGAGGGCACAGAGGAAGAAGACAGAGGTTGATTGGAGAAGAACAGCTTCACCATCCCCCTCATCCACCGCCCACATGTCCTCTCAGACCCTCACGGCTGCCTGTAACAGACCCAGATGGTGTGTCGCTGCCTAATCGCCCCCCATCTCTTCCCATCGGCGGGGAGTGACAGAAACATACAAGGCCAGGTTAACTCAGGTTAACCAGGAAGTGTTTCCACTGAGGTTAACTGTTCCCGACCCCAGACAATTCCAAACATCTTCCAATTAAGGAATCTATATTTATCTATCTACCCCCCCCCCCCCAAACACACACACACACACAGTCAATGGTTTTCCATCAAAGATCCAAAGGAATGTCAAGCCTCCGACAGGAGATGGTTTTGGAGAGACGGGTCCATCCAACAGCCGCTTCAGTGCTCACAGGATTGATTATAAGTTCCATCAGACCCGTGTTTTCACATTCTCTGATCCCCTAATAGTAACGTGGGTGGCTGCAAAAAGAGAAGCGCATTTAACTCTAGTGCCTTTGTGAGCAGGGAAGTGGATGAACGCTTTAATGGAGTAGATGAATGACCCTTTCTGCTCTTTAAGAAGCATCAATTTAGCACCAATTTAAGAGTTTGAGATAAGAAACTCTTGGTGTGTCCAATAAGCTCCTAAACAAGCTGTCAGTATCACTCAGATCCATAAACTGAGGAGAGAGTGTAAATTGTTTTTTTTATTTCAAACACATAACTCAATATAATTCTAAATTATTTTGTATTTTGCACCCTTTGTTCTTTACTGTAAAGCTGAGACAACATGTGGTGCCGAATCCTTCTTGGAGTGCATCATGTTTTTACACATGCATAGTTCAGTTATTAGCTGTCATGAGTTCCTCCCAGAAAATCCAGAATATTGCAGGATTACATAGTTTAACACAACTGCTATGCATCATGAAACGGTCTCTTACCTACAGAAAAGAACGAGGCGGGCCGAGGAGACGGTCTCCATCAATTCAGCTTAGCATGTTTATCTTCACTTTAAATATGTTAACAGCAGCAGCGGTTCATATTCTTGCCTTTTGCAGGATCCTCATACTGTCACTTGTTATCAGCGCGACACCAAAATAAGCATGGAAGGCTGTCGGAAGGTAATGAAAACGGCGGAGGCACGAGGTGCCACTTTGAGCGCAAATGTCAGTTTCATGCTTCGATCAGAAACGTGTGCGAGGGAGCGTGTGAGGTCAGAATGATGCGATCATGACGGGGCAGGGCGTTCGTATCAAGTCACACAGAAAACCGACAGACATCGATGCAGCTCAAAGTCTCTGCCGACACACCAACAAGCATCAGTCTTTTCTTCACACTGACACTGTTTCCTACTGTAAACTAATGTACTAAATGAATAAACTGATTTTCATGCTGTTGTTAACAGACTTGCAGTCCCATTGGAAATCAATACACCACAATTGCCACACAAGTTAGGATTTTACTTCTTCATACAAAAAAAAAAGAGCTTCATTTCTCATCCATACCGTATTTTCCTGCCACGTTAAAAATGTCTCTGCATATTCCAAAAACGTAGTAAAGTTTATGCAGCTGAAACCTCCCGCTTAAAGTTTGGGAAAGATTATGGTGAAATAAATAAATGGCAGCAATGATAATTAGTATGAAATGGGATTAAGGTTTGTTGTTGTGGAATGAAAGAGGCTTTGCACTCCACCGTTCCCTGCTTATGAACGTCTAATGGTACTGAACATGGCTGAGGCCCATTAATGGAGAACTATTGCAGAACATTTACATAATGACAGGCTTTGTCATCCAGCTCCATCCAATCTGAATTTACTCTTTACTGGTGCATTCATGACTTGTGGTTAATCAACATTAACAATGCGTCTGATGGAGCAGTACATTTATTTAACCACTTCTCCGGCAGCAATGAACATAAAGAACAGAGGAATAAAAGCACTTCAGATGTTCAGGACAACTGCTGCAGCTGACTTGTGACAAAAGTCTGTATTTTAATTCAAACGTGATCTTTCCCCAAGTGTTTGTTTTATGGATATACATGGATTTGGAAAGTGTTTCAGAGTCAGACTCTCAGAGTAACTCTGACTCACAGTTACAGTCTTGACTGGTTGTTGCAAATGAGAAACAAACAGGAATCGATCATGTAACCTTCTGAGAAGTCTGATGTTCAACACCCGACCACTCCCACAAACTCCTTGAGCAGAATGTTTTTGCTATATATCGACATCAAAAGCCAAACTGCATCTTTTATTGATGCAAATGGACTTCCAGAGTTCTTTGAAAGACTATTACATCTCACACAGACAACCAGAGGATTCCTATTGCATCAGTGAGGTGAGTTGCTATTTCACAAGCTGGGAGCTTTATTATTAGCCATAAAGGGATGAGAACATTCTGGAAATGATGCACCTGACGTAGGACCGAGGTGGGCTCCGTGGATCCTGTGGTCCCTTCCCCCCTCGTCGAGTGTCGACGCTGGAGATACTGTTTGTGACCATGTTTAGCACATCATTCAATACAGCGGTTCCCTATAGACAACGACCTACTCAGAGAGTTGTATGAATAAGTACTGAGCATCCATAGTGTATCTGCAGATGTCTGTAAGCACGTCTGTTCTGGAGAATAACAACAGCCTTTGAAAACAGTTCTGTAGGTGATGTATGGGACCGCACAATGGTCTCCTTCAAGCCGCTGCCAGCACCGACTATTGTAATTGAAAAAAGCTTTGATTACATTCAGTGGGGAGGAGGTTGTCGTGAGAATGGCCATGGGTGGAGTGTGGAGGGGCTTTCAGAACAACACGAGGGTCTTCAGGCCGAAGAAAAAAAAGCCAAACAAGCAGAGCGAATTACCGTCATTCTCCTTTGTGTGAGTGTGTTGGTGTGTGTGTGTGTTTGTGTACATCCATCTCCCCTTGTCGTTCACTCTGTGAGCCCACGAGATGCACAGCGTTTGTCTCTAATTCTTCTGGGATAATTGTTCTGGGAAACTCGCGTGCCATAACTCGATGCTATCACCGAGCCTTTTACCCCCGTATGAATGAGGCAAGCTAGCTGCTCTCTCACTGCATTCGCCCGGGCGAACAACCATGACGGTGACTGTGGCTGATTAAACCAAAGCCAAACCCCAAAACTACCACACACACACATTTTAGAGAGAAATTGAGGTTGCTCTGTCAGTGGCCCAGCCCTGATGGGCCTTGTACCAGGGGAGTAATTGAGATTGCTGGTGAAAAGGGGAGCGAGGCTTAGACAACCATCCGCACAAGTTCCTGGCCGCTGTCCAATTACACGCAGCAGTCTCCGCTGCCTCCTGAACTCCAATTACTGCTGGCAAAGCTCGGCTGGCCAGAGAACCTGTCACCCCTTCCTCCCTCCCTCCCACAACTGGAGGCAAGAAATAGCGAAGTAAAAGACAATGTATCTGGTCCCCTGGTGCCGGATGTGTCAGTGTGTTTGTGTGTGTGTTTGGGAGAGAGAGAGAGAGAGAGAGAGAGAGAGAGAGAGAGAGAGAGAGAGAGAGAGAGAGAGAGAGAGGTATACTGTATGTTCTGAATACAACCGAAGAACAGTTCTGCCAGATGAACTTCAGCCATTAGTCTTTTCCCAAATACCGAACTGCAGACCTCCAGAGAACCGCCACCGATTTTCAGCCAGCTTTGTGTCATTGCCATGTGGGTTATACACGCACATCTGCAATGTTGCCTGCAAACGGGGCTCTCGGCTCATGGGTAGACTCTTGTCCGCCCATTCAAACTACTTGTACATACGTATTTTTAGCTTGTCCGCCAGCCAGACGATCACATTCAAGATAGCCTGTTAGCCATGTTGCCAATCAAAGGGATACAAATGACTGAGCTTTAACCTAGTACAATATCAACATTTGTTTGTTACAAATACTGCAATGTTACAGCGGCTGGGAAGTGGCGTTGGTAGGCAACGAGATATTTGCATTTTGTTGGGTTTACTGCCTTGTTGGTCTCTTTGTGCATCTCGGCTTTGATTCCTTGAATCAACAATAATGACTAAATGACCTGCCTAAAGTCCTTCTCTGTCTACTGGAAGGGCGAGCACAGCAGGAACCCCCGAGACAGCTGATTGGTTACCATAAATATTATTTCTTATTTACACCTGTGCTTTTCTGTCTTCTGTCCAAAAGGCCTATTGGGCCTTTTCTTTTTGTGACAGTGCCATGTTTGACAACGCGGAGCTGCAGTGACAGAACATTTTATAGACATAGAAGATATAGTATTTGATGCAGAGTAGTAAATGTAGAGAGAAAGTTCTACCAGGATTCAACGTTATTTATTACCACTGTTCAAACGTTATACCCTGAAGGCCCGTAGTATATCTGATACTTTACTATTAATCAATGGAACGTTGTCTTTAAACTGTCTCCACTCTGCTTCCAGTTGGCCAACTTTGACTCACCTCCCTGCACCCGGCCGCCAGCAGTGGGTCTCCATAGATGTGGTAAGCTGCTCAGCAATGCCTCCTCTTGCCGGCTTGATCTGTGACCATGACAGGTTGCCGGGTTGTGGAGAGGGTGCCTACAACAAGAACTGTTGACCTTTCTTCAGAGACTCTCTCTCCCTCTCCCGACCCCTTTTCCGTAATACATTTGAACCTTTGAACCCGAGTTTTTCCAGTAGAACTATCAGTGGCGACATGGCCTCATGTTGTAAAACAAAACAGATGTTAAATTAAGTCATCAGCAATAACAGCTTCGAAATGTTTTACTTCGTTGTTCTCTTTCACAGACAAATACTTGCATTGTTCTATTACTTTACTTCCTTCCCCGAGCTCTGTTTCCCTATATTGAACAAGATGCTTCAGTCATGGTCCTTTAGTCTTTGCACATTGCCATCTATATCAAGTGTGTCGGAGTATTTGCTGTGCATTGTTGTATCATTGTGCGCATGCATGCCTTCTTTCTTTAAAACTCCCATTGTGGCTTTCATTTGTCCTTCGGGACTCATAACCAGTCCCAACATTTTGATTGATGCATTCATTTCCCACTCACCCCTAAAGCGATACTTGCTCTCTGTTTGTACTCATGCAAAGCACCCTGCTATCAGTGCAAACCACAGCTCTTGTGCATCAGTGATATATTCTCGTGAGTAGGTTATAGTAATGCATAACATTTGCAATGAAGTAACTTGACCTCTATTTGGACAAGAAAGAGTTTCATTATTTGCTTTTGAGTGAGGTTTTTGAGGTTATTGTCAAATATATGCTGAACTGAGACTGACAAAAACACTTACTGTTTACTGGGACATTATGTCCCCTCTTTGTGATTGCACAGTAATGATGAAAACGCTTTATGGCTTTATGCACTGGGCTAAAAAATGTGCAGTGTAGTTTAATACCATGGACAGAGCCACTTCCTCACAATGTGCTCAGCACTTTGGACAGCTTCATTGACTTCACTCATACTGCAGTGCGCCACTGAGCCCCATTTACTCTCCAGCACCAAAGACTTTAGATCATTTCAAACTTCCATTACCTTGTAGCCACAATGACCAGCTCAGACAATAAAAGGCAGTGTAGAGGTATTTTTTAAATTTCAGCAGGATACTTATGGAAGTCCTTGAAAGACAATTTGAAATCGCAAAAGAAAAAAGTAAGCGCTTGAAAAAAAGTGCTCACTGTGCTTCCGCAAGAAGTTTCTGCTCCCATCTAATTCAAGAGAAAGAAAACATTAACATTAGATAACACAAGCATCATCGAGGTCAATCGTTGTTCCTTTTTTGGAAAGCGATGCTATCTGGTCTCAATGCAGGCAGCACGGAGATCCGGGCCAGACGGAGACGTCTTCTGAAGAATATGAATCTGAACGGCCTGATAGCATCAGTTTAACCTGGGATTACATTCCAGCAGTAAGTACGACTCTTTGATTGTTACTGAAGAAATCTGAGGCATTCAGCAGGGTCTCTTGGTATTCAGTCATAGTACCAATAGACGGAGCAGCGGGGAGTCACTGTCATGTCCCTGAGTATATCCAAAACTAGCTGAATAGTAACATATATATAATCTGTTATATGAACAACAGCATTACTGGTCATTGCAATCACAATGTTTATATTGACGTACTTTGGGTGGAACAGACGTTACCAGTATGATGCTGCAACATCTGACGACGAAATGCAGTATTTTCATTTCCGCCACAATAATGGCGGGACGGACGCCACATGGAACCATCAAAGGCCCATAATCGACATTCACCATGCTGTCTGGAATCAAACAACAGGAACAAATTATCATGTAAATTAATCCGTCTGTTTACTCAATCAGTGGCTATTTTTAATTTTTGCCTACATTAAAATTGAAAATTGGTATGAATCCTGGTGGGCTGCCCCCGTCGAAACACCCTGATTATATTTCATATTTAGTTATCTCAGCTGTTTCTGATTGCTCGCTGTAATATCTCTTGTTTGCTGTCGAGGTTTACAAAACGCGAAGGTAAAGAGGTGAATTTCCAACACTATCGTTGACTCACACATCGTGTTACTTGCTGTTTTCAGATTCAAGGGGAGAAACAAATGCCGGCGGGAAAATGTTAGTTTCTAAGAAGACAGACAAGTTCATCCAAAAGTCTTAGTGAATCCTTGACAACACACTCATGAAACTCATGTCACTTCAGGGAAGTTACTCAGATGTCCCTCTTGTTTAAAATCAGTCTCACTCAGTGACTTTGAGCCCGGAAAAGTGGATGCGGCCACTTTTCCAATTAACACACAGGACGTGCGGACGTGAATTGTAGACTGAACCGTCCCGCAATCTGCAGTATCTTCCTTTGACCACAATATGCCCAAAAATCAGTGTATTGGTCTCTTGTCCGTCCAACATTTTTGGGTTGATCCGCTTATGACAGCAAAAAAATGCATTAATTTACATTAGTGTTGGTGGAGTCGCCTCCTGCCAGCTTATGTAAACAAGATCACACAATAACTAGCCTTATCTAGCTTTCTGGGAAAACCTTATCATCTCCCCATGTCCCCAGGACCAACGGGCCACACGGACACAGACACACTTGAAAGACCTGTGCATCACAAAGATATTCTCTCTCTTATTCTACATGTATATTGTATATTCTTGCAGTGCAGAGCAGAGCAGCATCTCACAAGTGACCACATGCAGTGTTAACAGGCCGTGTTTCAAACGTATCTCTGGAAGTATCATACAGACCTCGTGAAACAGTTGTGGCATATTTCTAATACTTTTGCAAAAGCGGACGGACATGATGGATTCAGTGAGAAGGTGCAGATAATGAATGCTGATTGGTCTTGTCAGTGTTGGTCTTCCTGCCATGTTGTGCTTTTATGCTCACCTGTGTCCAATTAGACAATCAGCTCTGGCGTCTCGTTCACCTTTCTCCCGTTCAGTTTGTCTTCTTTCTACTTGTTACTCAGGCTTCAGCCCTTCACTACTTCCTATTCTATTTTTTACGCACGTGTGACCTTTTGACTGTTTTGTTTTTTGCACTGCGACTGCTCCCCCGTCTGATTCGTCGGCTACGCCGCCTGACATTCTGCGTGAGCCTTTTTTTTACCTTCTAGCAGTCCGTACTCATCGCTGTGCTGCCTGACATCCCGTGTATGACCTCAAGCTTGCAGGTAAACAAGTAACTTGCTCTTATCCTCAACTCTCTCATGTTCTCCTGTGTGATACCTGCGTTGAGACTATTCCCAGGTAAATTACTGTCACGACAGAATAAAAGAAAATACAGAAATGAAAAGATGTTGGCGAGCACAGCTGCCAGTATTCTACAGAGATACTTGCTTACATGCTAATTTTCATAAATGTGAAATATAAGAAGTATATAATTTGGTGATTTTTGGGGTTTGGAGAACATCCAAAGAATATAAATGTTTTTAATTGAAAATTATCACTAAGTGCCTGTTTCGTCTTTTAAACCTTTTTGACAAGTGTGAATGAGAAACCAGGAAGCTGATAAACCGTGTAAAAATAATACAAAGTGACAATTGTTCGCCACGTTTTTATCTCTGTGAATGTTCCCTTTCATGATTTTTGGGTCAGGTTGTGTGCAGGTGCCCGGAGCAGGTGGCCTTTATTAGCTGCATGATACTGTAGATTACTGAGTCTTGTCTGTATTTCAACAGCTTATTGACCGATAGCTGCTTATCCTGCACGGTGACAGAAAGAGAGACGGATAAACCTGCGTATATCCTCCAATACACCACTGGACAGGTTTAAGTGCTGTGGCGGCGAGGACAACAGGCTCTTTGCATCACGCTCCCTGGAACACAAAATTAGTCTGGCAGTGTAATTACCGTATAACTCTTCTCACTCGATTCAATTCCCAAACAGGAGATAACAAGATAATGGATGGCAGGCTCTCCTACGTGAGGTCTGCGGGCTGACGCTCGCTTTGTTTCCCATTCACATGGCAGATACGCGGCCATCTTCAGACTTGTTATTTTTGCTGTCTGATATGAAAGAGGATGGAGGGAGATGAAAAGGCCCATTCACAGCATGGGGACTGAGGGAGGGAATAATCTCACTACCACAGCTAAAAGAAAAAGAGCCACTGAAGAAAATCTGACAATTTCATATTTTTCTAGGGGCTCTGATGCAGCCGGTGACATGTCGCTCGGTGAGAGTGAGCGGAGACGACGAGGTTCTAGGTGATAGAACTAGATCTTAGTAGAACAGACAACACAAGTGGGACTGGTGTTGTTTCAGGCTGCTTCTTGCCTCAATCTGCATAGGCAATGGGGTTAATTAGGAAACCCACTTTACTGATGTGTTTCAAAGGATGAAATTAAAAATTAACCGGCAGCCCTTTCACACCAGCAGGAAACCGTAGTGGATAAACAAGAAGAACACCCTGTCCTGGTTAGAAGATCTCACAGAAAATAGTCGGCTGTTCCCAGGATGTAACAAGCAGCAGAAGCTCTTCAGCCCAGATGTTGTGATCAAAGTGGATTGTGTTCTCCTGGTGATGCACACCTACTAAAAGCTGTCTTCCAAATTCGTGAAGTTTTCTTTTTGGATGGCAGTGAAGGGTGAGATGTACAATAAAAGCAGTAAAGATGCGCCCCAGTAAATAGGTTTTTAGGCTACATAAAAAAGGTTGTCCTGTCCATGTTGGATATGTAAAGCCACAATCCTGCGTGCACTTCTGAAATACCTGAGAGGTTTCCAAGCAGCGGCCCTTCTCTGCTATACACTGATGTTTGCTCAGGACATGTTAAATCATACATTCATCACTCTGACAGATGAAAGAGGAAAAAAACAGGAAGATACAGCAGACCGGTAGAGATACTTTTGGCGCTGATGCACAGATGTTGTTAAACCTGTCAGACGGACGGTAAAAAGCAAATTGAAATGTAAATCGTAAGAGGCAGGCGACTCCCGTTGACTTTCAAAGAGGATCGCTTGATTTTATTGAGTGATAGTATTGCGGCGTTAATCTAATAAACAGCGCGATGGCGTCTAATTGAAAGGTAATGGCATTATTGATTATGTTGGCATCATCTGGAGGAGCTTCTAATAGAAAGTGTGTCTCTGAATTTTAATCGCTTGAGTCGACGGGCACTTGGGATTCTGTCGAAGTGGGAAACAGGGAAAATCCCGAAAACCAATTGAGACGAAATGAAGTGGCACCTTTGGACCGTGACATCCGAGGGAGTCACAACGTTTCCAGGTGATGTGTATCTTACTTTTTGTTTTGTTAACATGTCAGATGAGCAAACAACTGCTTATGTCACATCTGTTTCAAGCAGTAGAGGCTGGTGTCTCACTTTTTTTTAGAACCTGTGATTGTGATTTTAAATTGGAAGTAAATAATAAGCAACAAGCTGAAACAGTGGAAACACAATTCAAATTTAGATAGATTTTTTCATTCATGGCATTATACCATATAATAGTCATTAATAACATGATAGTTGCTGATGACTAATGTCATCTTCAGAAGGAGACAGACAGGCATCTATCAACGATGTCCAGTGGGTCAATGGACCTCCAGCAGCATGATAATGATGGTCAATGTGTTGACCATCGGCATTAATGCTGCATTAATACAGCATCTTTCTACATTAGCTGTAATCAAACACTGATACATGGGTATCGATCCTTCAGATCTCTAGACAGCCACTCGACCTTCTGAACCACACACACATGCACCCATTTTTCAAAGGATCAAATAAGGAATTAATTCCAAACCTGGAACTGTATTTGATATTACAGGTTGGCCAAAGACATATTCCATCCAACTACAGGCATTAGGCCGATGCTCTGCCAGGAGTCATCACACGGACGATCAAAGATCGATACCTCCTTAAACACCAAGTGTGTTCAAGTCCTGAGCTCCTTTCCACATGAGTCACACTTGGCCAACCTCTCACCTCGGAACAATGCCGCTGCTGTTACTGTCATATCTGATTTGTGGGCCGACCCTTGTGGAAAACAACAACATGACTGATGTATCCTCTGCACCCCTGGAGATTGTGAGCTCTTTTCAAATCATCCGGGTTTGAAAGAAAAGGAACAATCAGTCATAGTTTCATCAATACTTGTAATGGAGGACGGTTCCGGTGAGGAGTCGGGGGTCATCTAACTTGTTAACTTAATACGTTTTTTTTAGAGCTAAATGTGGACTGATAAATAATTAACCGTACACCCGTTTAGCTCTAGGTGAAGCTCGCTCGAGACTTGTCTTCTCAATAATTCAACTTGTTAAGCCTTTTATTAAAATCTCCATCAAATATTTACTCCATGCTGGGACCTCTCACAACCCTCCTTTCTTTTATGATCACCACTATGGGCAGTTACGCTAACTGACACCTTTTATCCTCGTAGAACATCGTGCTCAGACGTTGGGTAATTGCGTGGAACACCTCACCGCCAGGACGGCCGCTCGGAACTGCTCGGATTCACTGTTTGCTCCGAGTTGGGAGCTGTTATCGTCATGACGATGTGATGTAGTTAAGATGAACTCGTCTTGTGAATGATTCCCGAGAGTGAGTGAGTAAGAGCGGTCAGGGTTTTTTGGAACAACTTGGCAGGGAAGCGCCCAGCATAAGGTGCTGCTGTGGATTTGAGGCTCTGCAGAGGATTGTCTGTCAAAAAGGGCAAACATTTCCCTTCCAACAGATGCTCGGCAAGCATTAGCGTTTGCATGTACTCTGCAGGGAAATGGCCTGAATGTGATCACTCGCACTCACGATGGTGAAGAGGAGGGACCAACTGGTCAACGTGCTGGAACTGGAGCTGTACTTGGATTTCTTTTGAAAGCCAAAACAAGTGGAAGATTCTTCTTTTTTCCCTAAACAAACTGTTAGACTTTACTCGGGAGAGCGATGCTTTATCACTCACTGACAAGTGGAGAGCATTTCCATGTCCCAAACGAAACATGACTGAAAGAATCTGTTCAAAGAACAAAGATTAAGTCAACAAATAGAAAGAGAGTCTAGTCCTATCTGCTTTAGTTAGAGGTGGAACAATACACACTCTCGTATTGAACCTGCCGTCGATGCTCCCGTTGATGCCACCTATCGTTCCTCTCCGTGTCTTTACCATCAGAGCTCACACATGTGAGCTGCAGTCTTGGTGGTGAGCCAGAGGTGCATGCTATGATTGTGTTGTGCACTTTGATGACAGCGATGGCCGTGTAAACCCGGCACCATCGGACTTGGTAGAAAACAACACTTTTCTCAGTTGGGCAAACAAGCAGGTGGGTTGAACTCAGACAAGCAGAGAGAACGAGAGAGAGAAACCAAAAGTCACCCTGAGACCAGTCCGCGATCATTAAAACATGAGACCGGACAGCCATACAGAGCTCAGGATCTTACAAGTGCTGAAGGGAAAGAAAATGTATTCAAATGGCTGCGAGAACAGCGACTCTGTGGATTGTGGGAAAACCCAGGAGAGCATGAGAACACGAACACAGCTGCCAGCCCCCTGAAAGTTCATGATAACAGTAATTTATGCTGTACATCATACCTGATCAGGTGATCCATCTTTGGTGGACCTTGAAATGACCACATCAGCTAAATCTTTCCTGGTTCAGTGGGTCAAACAGTGGAGTTTCTTTTCAGCCAAGCCATCTGGACAGTATGTGTAAACCACTGAATGAATTAGGCTTCCTGCAAGCCGCGCCGCCTCCCTACTGCTTCATGAGTGACCCTGAACAATAATTATTCTCTTCAGACGCTCAGTACATCAAAAACATATGTAAGCACAGAGTGGTGCAGGACACGAAGCATCAGAGAGACATAAGCCGGGACAATTATCTCTGTATGGTTTCTATTGCAAACATGCCAATTACTAGAAACCTGCACACAGAAATCCTGCAAGACTGAAGCACATGCACATTAGAGCCTTGAATAAACTGCTCCTGCGGGTGGACTGAGGCGTGATCTTCTGTCAAATATATGCATGAATTAACTGACCAATCGCACCACTTTTAAAGAGCCTTTAAACCTCTTTGATGGCATTTTGATCAAAACAGTGAAATGAAAGCCGAATCAAACACAGGCAGAGAGGTGAGCAGCTCCTGAAGAAAAGACTTCCCGGCCTGACAGAGTGACGCTGTCGAGTGAAATCAAATCTTTTCTTCCGTTATCAGCGCAGGCAGCAGCAACTGACGGATACATTGACAGTTGCTATTCACCACTGCCCCATCACACTTTACCAAACCAATGAATTGGGCTCAGCCAGGCTACAACATGGACAGCTCTGTGACCTTATATCTCCGAATCAGCAATCCGTCTCCTGCCACAGGCTGCCGCTCACGTCTGACCCTAACGCTCGTGTGTCGTACACTTACTGGTGGTGCGTAGCTTCTCTGAGAGGAGCAGCCTTCCAAAGGGGAGCAGCTGGCTAGGCGGGAGGCAGGGAGGAAATATTGATCGTAATAAGCCTGGCAAACGACCTCTGGAGTATTTTTAGACTGGAGCCATATGACTGGGGAGGAAGCGGGCCATTTCCATGAATGAGGAATGAGTTGGTCGTTTCTCTCGCGCATGAGACCCCCATCGCGATATTGAAGAGTATGCAAAACCCTCCCCCGAGATTCTGTTAATTATTCAGTCCATGTACACCCTCCCTCCTCCATATCCCCGGTGCCCTCTACAGGAAATACACCACTGAGTGATTGAATTGTCTGCTGATGGAACAATCCCCACCATCTTTAACTTAAAAGCCATTTGCCATAAATCAAAGCAAACAATTCAGCTACCTGGATGATTAATGCAATGTAATACCCTTATTAAAATGAATGTGAATGGATCCTCGGTGCACCACAGGTGCGCGTTGACCGCCGTGTTGGAACATGGTGAGTTACGTGATGAAATTGGATTAAAAACAAAGTCTCGCAATTCATCAAGAAAGTGTTGCAGGTTGCCTCGGTGCCCTCATCAGTCCGGTCACGTATTGCACCATTACAACTGTGTAATTTCCTCCCTGATGAATAAGCTAAATGATTTTGACTCCTTCATTGAAATGACATTTGGAGATAACCACTTTTTTCGTGACTTTAAAAGTGTTGTTAGTCGGAGTATTACCAGGCAATCTATCAATGTTTGCACAGCAAAAGATGGGAAAACAGCTTTATTGCGGGTTGAGCCTCCACAGGGCTGCTGGTCACCTCATAGCTCGGCGAGAATCCTTCTTAATGAAACCCAAACAGGAAGCACAGTTAAAGCCCTTTAAAATTCTCAACACGTATTGGGAACTCCTCATTCTCCTGCACAGATTCACGTTCAGTTTCCCTGACATGTGACGTGGGCGTTCACACGTTTGCAAGCTCGGTGTCTTCGCACCTAATTCCTTCAGACCGAAATAGGCTGGCCGGCCTCCTTCAGGGTGAATCCACCCCTCTAATCCCACCGCACATTCCTCTGATAACTGACATTAGACATCCAAACGATGACATATCAACCCCCGGTGGTTCCGAACCACGGGCGCAACAGGCCGAGGTCACCAGCCAGCTGAGATGATAATTCCGTGCGTCGATACCATTTACAACCTTTTACATCCATTTCATCTATTGACAATGTATAAATATTGATTGGTGCAGATTCCGGCAACTGTTGTTACGACAAGCTACGCAGGGAACCTGTTTATAATATCTAAACAACAGCTAAATTATTCCTCGACTATAATTATATATTAATTGTAATTGTTTATAGCCTCCACCTAGCAACAGGTGGCTGTGAATACGAAACAGTGTTTTTAAAGCGCGTGCTTCTTAAGCCCAAACATCCACCTCCGCTTCCTCTGCACGCCACTCTCAGCTCTGAGAAGTAGCTGATGGTGAACATTAACCCAGCAGGAGTTTGTTTTCGACAAAACATATTTTGCACGCAAATTAGTAAGGAGACCTGGTTGCTGCAGCGCAGCTAGATAAGTCTAATGCCTTTTTTCCCCGGAAAATGTCTGTTTATTGGACCAGAAATTGTAATGCATATGCAAAAGACTATCATTGTTTTTGTCAGTCTTCTTCATTCTTCAGCGCCGAGATAAGGAGCCTCTATTTCCGTGGAGACGTGACAGCCTCCTACTGAGTCACTGTGAATCAAACGTCAAGCCACAGAACCTCTGATTATTTCAACTTCACCTTTTGTATGTCGGAGGCTTAGTGGAAGTATTTACATCACAACCGTGTTGTGTTTGTTGCACATTTGCTAATTCCCCACCACTTGCAATTTGTGTGCATGCAATCACTGCCAGAAGTGATTAGTCATGAATAATGCATTTCATTTTTAAAATTCAGCTCTCAGGGTTTTGATTTGCACAGTTATATTTTTCCTCATCTTACCTTCTCTTATCCTCGATACACTGCCTCCACCCACTACTACCAGCTATCATGCATTTGCGTTAAATAATTCAAGTGGCACAATAATCAAATGGAATTTGTATTCACTTCGCTTTAAATACTGCCCCGTTTTTCCCTCTGAATGATATCTGAGAGGCAAACCTCCTCACAATTCCTCTGTACAGCCGGTAGGATCTGAGGCTGGCAGGCCAACGATAGCGGGGAGCTGTGGAACAAACCGATTCCTCCTGGCAATCCCTGGCAAGGCGAAGCAATAAAGACTTCTTTTCTATCAATCCACATATGCTGAGGAGGGAAACGGGGGTGTGCGGTGAGGGGCTGGAGGGGGCTCTGATGGGATTTTCCCCCCCATGACACTGCTGCTTTCAGTGCTTGTGTCAATAAAGCCAGCTTAAACAGCTTAATTATATTATGTAAGCTGCAAGATCAAGGAACATACTGGAAGCATGCTACTAAGTGCAGTGCAGTGCGTCTTTGGCCCGTGTCTTCAAAAGCTTTCCTTCTGCCTCCACACGCTCGACTCCAAACTGATTTGAACCTTGATATATTCTGACGATGTCTTGCATGAGGCTTTTTCTCTCTGATTACTTAATTTCAGAACCCCCCCCCCTCCCCCCCATCCAAAAATTCAATCTATTCATCACATCATCACAGCATTCTTTATAATTCTTCGTCACATGAATTGATACTAAATGAGAGTTTTTGCTTGACACCGTTTCCTTGCAGCTTGGGAAGGCTGTATTTGTCAGACTTTATTAATAAAACATGTATTGGAGCTTTTAAGTGGCACAGCTCATACTCTTATCAGCATAATGCAACACTGAATCATTTCTAAAGTATTCTGTAGCATCCAAAGGGAGAGTCAACATCTGCAGTGTAATACAGTCGATGGTTGTTTTGCATGATGTTGAGTCAATTCGGTCTTTGGAGGAAGACAGACAGAAGTTATCCCACTGTACTTGTTTTATACAGAGAAATCTAGACTGTATTGTACAATATTTACAGTTTCCAGAGACCCGACATGTTCCGCAGGGAATAGCACTTGGCGGCAGCGGCAATAGACCTCTGGGATAGTGACGGGGGGTTGAGGGGGGTCGTAGGAGGAATGAGAACATTGCACAACATTAAAAATGCATTTGAAATCCAACGAAGAACAAAAAAAAGTTTCTTTCTATGTTAAACAGATCTGCCCTGAAATGTACTGGGGTCCTTCTCAGCCCATTTTACTGCCCTTCACCGAGTTGCATAACAAGCACACGGAAACACCAACATTACAAAACATCCACTGTCCTTGGCGGAGGTAACGATCAGCCAGATAATTACTCGTGTGGACGGGGCAGGGATCCCGCGCTCCCATGAATACGTAGTGTGTAGTTGTGGTTGCAAATTTGCCTTCTTGGTTCTCTGAAAACTGATATTCCATTGGATGCATACAGATTCGATGTGTGTTGTCATTTTCGTGGTCAACAGATGTTTGACTGCTTTAGGTAAAAGATTAAACATTAAAGTGTTAGCGAAGGTGGTGGCACAGTTTCTTTTATAATCACTCTGCAGAGGACAGAACAATCTTTTTCCACTGCAGCTGGAAGGCTCAAAGAATTATACAACTCAATATGAAACCAATGAGCCATGGAGAGGCACAAATTATTATGGAAGTCACTTCTGTATTTGGCTGCAGCACCATTAAATAGATTGTGTCAATTCTTTGCTCATTGCGAGGAGGTCGGCAGCTACAGGGACATTATGCATGCAGATTTATGGCATGTGATTGCTCACTGATCAATATTTTCCCCCCTTGTGCGATATTGCACTTTATTCATTCCCCTTATGAAACATAATGTAACCCTTTAGATATCACAGCTCAGGCCTGACCCCAGCAGCTCCCTCCGAATCACCAGGTGCTCCAAAATACTTTGATTATGCGGATGCACCATGTGAACTGAAGTATTTTTCTCTTTATTGAGACGGACTAGAAAACATCCTAGTAAAGGGAAACTATATAACAGCCATTTTCTGATGGGACTGTTAAAAATAACAACCAGGAATGGTCGATGAGGGAGATGCACTCCCCGGGACTACGGGTCTTACAAGTTGACTGCACAGTAATTACATCTCCCGGGGATCCACGACAGCGGTTTTCCAGAAGAGGTAGAAAGCTGGCAAGGCGGGAGAACTGCAGGCGCTGCAGACGCCGCCGTCTTCTTCCCCCCTCTTGAAACAAAATGTGAATGGTAATATCTCATCAGCAAACAGATGAGGGGCACAGGAGACACGTTGTGCTGGTTCATTCATCCCTTCTTCCTCACATTGTCTTTCCAGCCATGAGATTAAAGGTTGTTGTTCGCACGTGTGCAGTGGCGTCTCCAGACTCTGTGGGGCCCCTGGGCTAAAAGTCCCTCGGAACCCAATCTACCAGAGTCCATCATCATCATTCATTCTCATTCTGTAACTTAACAATAAGACGGTGTGTGCTCCACCAAGGCTAATATCCTACTCTTCTATTTAATATATTCAGGAACTGAAACCAGAATATACCTCATGAAATATTTGGAGTATAAGAAAAATGCATAAACCAATGCAGTCACTTCGTTCCACACAAACAGCATCAGTTTCTTCTTATCTCTCATAGATAAGCTGCTATTAACGGGTATCTGAGGATTTCCCAGAGTTGCTTCACAGATGTAAAGACCTCGTAAAACATTTAAAAAAAGGCAAACTTAGTAGAATAAATTACCTGTGAAGGCGCTTTACCCTCAAACTATGCGTGTCTAAGTTGAGACCCCTTTATTTATGCTGGGATGATACTTACACTAGCTTAAGGATACACCAATCTTTGTTTGTTTTATTTATGAAACCACTTGCGGTACATTTGTTCCTTATACATCGTGCACTAATAGTATTGCTGTAGCTCAGCATGTCTGCTCCATTTCATGCACATTTGCACTTGACAGAGAACTTACTTTGTACCACAAGCAATCATCCCAGTGCTAAAATATTTAATTAAACTAATCATGTTGGCCAGGGGCTCTGTGCCTGTGAGAAACCTGTTACTTAATTTGCATTTAAATAGAAAAACACTGAACGAAATATTGTGCCGGTGGGTGGGATGACATTCTGTCAGCTTAGGTGATTTGCTGTGATTTACCACTTTTGAAATGTTTTGATTCTTGCAGGTAATGATTACTGCCCCTCTTGTGTCTTGTCGTGCTTGTTTGATTGCCTGATGAGAACCGTTTTCCAGGTAGGCGAGGTTACATTTGCAAAGATGGAGATGAAGAAATGTGTCTCTAAATGGACTTTACTCAACTTTCAGGCTGCTGAAGCAGAAACAGTTGTTTCATCAAGTGACGGTCATTGTGGGGAAATCAACCTCCTCCATTGTTTGGATCCAGGCCTGTCGCCAGGTCACTGTGGTCATCATGACTGACTCTCAAATGGTGTAAGGTCCTGCTGATGAATATTGGAAGTGGTGATGGATGTGATATGAACAATTGAATTCATGAAAGCATGCCTGAATGCTATTAGGAACTTTATCTTTACATTGTCACTAATGTTCTTGTGATAAGAAAATGCTAACATTATCCGAACTGAAACCTTTGACGGATAAAATTAGACCATCATCTTATTTCTGTTCTAACCCTCTGCGACAGCAGAGCTAGAAGATAAATATTCCATTCGAACAATGTCTGTACGGCATTAAAAGTTAACAAAAATGGTAATGGTTAGTCTGTCAGCATGGAGTCTGATGGCATTGGGGAATGTGCACTAAGCTTTTGGTTTTAAACACCCACTCCCGTCAGAGCAGGTATAACTGATTTGCTGGCAACCGCTGAATGAACTACATTCCCCCATGTAACTCAAGAGCAAAGGATTAACAATGCAGATATCTTTGAATAATAAATGTGTCACCAACATCGGTGTTCTATCGGTCTTCTCTTAAGTTTCATGCAGACTCTTATTTTGAAACAGGAAGTGGCTGAAAAAAATAGTTTGGAACACGTTAGAAAACGGCAAGTGTGTTTCAGTAAAACCCCTGTTTCTAACCATCTTGATTTAATATCTTTATTTTTAACTTGACCTCTGATATTACATGAATTTATCAACTTGTTGCAGTTGGGTTAGGTAAGAATAAATCATTACCACTGCGCCTGTGTTACAGGATCGGTTGCCTCTTGGCAGTTTGTGTGTTTAAGTGTTCTGTAATCCCACAAGATGAGAAGACATGTTTTGTTCCCAACTGCTGCAGGCCGTTGCTCCAATTGGGCCGGCCCATCAGCAGCAGACTGCAAGTCCCAGCTTGCATCTGACAATGTCTCTCCTGCAGACATACGTTAAGCTACCCCTGCAAATTCTGGCATTCACCAGTCAGTGGGACTCATGACAAGCTGTGACTGTGGTGACCAGAAAGGTAACAGTCTTCCCCAAGACTCACCTGAACCCAGGTGTTTGTATCTATATGGAACCTCCCTACAACACATACTGATAATGTAACCATCTGTCCAGGGGAAAACGTTTCACACCACTCTCTTCTCCCCCAACTGTGTTTGTACTGTAGGTTGAATTATGTGAGTAATTCTGGATGATGGAGTTCCATACTGTGTTGCTGACACCTTTTAAACAGGGTCAAACTGAGTGCACTCCCACAGATCTACATGGGGGTTTATTTATAACCCGTCAAACGGGGCTATCTCATTGGAGTAAATCTGCTGAATCGGCACCATCTCCTCAAGCACCTTTCACACTTTGAGAACATTCAGACAAACATGTACTTTCAAAGTTGTCATATTTATCTCAAAAGCGCTGTTTAATCCCTCTTATACCTTCATGCAGATTACCTTAAAGCCTATAGCTACTTATGAGCTCGCCATCCATTCCAGGCAGTTTTGTTTGAAAAGCATCTATTGTGTTCAAACTGCTTGAGTCCCAGTGCGCCTGCCACACATAGAATACGAGCAGTGGATATACATTGTGGTAAAAATAACCAATGGAGTGGAATTAAGTACGAAGCCTACAGAAAGAACTTGTTTCATTTGATTGGCCTTGAATTAAAAGGGATCCACCAGCATAACGAATAAGCCCGAGTCTTCTCTAAGCAATGCTGGAAATACGTGATTTAACTGCCACACACAGGACTTGAATACAAGTATTCAATATGTGTCAGTCAACAATATACTTAATCTCACGAAATAGGTTTTCTCCCATATATTGATGTGACTACAGCAGTGTTTGCCTGATAATCTGCAGCAGGCACAATCATCATTTTCAAAAGAAGAGAAAAGTGGCTTTAACAGAGGTAATTGTTAACGCAAGTTTACTGTCAATTCAAATCCATATTATATGTGGAGCATCTGGATTTCCACTTATTCTGCAAACATGTCCTGTTGTTTCTTTTCATCAAGATGCACATTACAGTGATGAAATAGCAGCCAAATGACAAAGGAAAAGGAAGCATTAATACTCACCAGGAGCAAAGTATGTGAAAAATGTGTAATATAGCATACATTGATTAACACCATTAGAGTATTTAAAGACAAACAAGCTCACTGACAGGGGTACCTATTTGAACTGCCTTTAAATTTGACTTGAAGTGGTTGATTTGCAAAGGTCTGAGGTATTTAAGAGTGATGAAAGGCTTCAGAATCTCTGCCTTCATTGCACACCACCCCGCACGGCATTTTGCTGTAAACATAATTGCAGCACATTAGCAGTTTACCTGGTTGTCTGTCGATATAGAATGTCCGTTTTAATATTCAGCCCCGGCAGCGAGGAACGCAGGAAAAATGGACTGGTCGCATTAGTAATTACAAAGACATAAAGGGAGAGGAATATTGGAGAGCAACCGATCTCTGAACTACTGTGTCAGCTGTGCTGACTTGTCTTGGCATGCATAGGGTGGTCTGAGGCTCTAAATGCCATGTGTACTACACCAGCCTGTAACTGAAAGCAAAGTCATTACTACCTAATTAGGCAGACTAATGACTTGCTACAGAAAGCTATGAGGCCAAGACAGACTCCTTCAAGCCTGTCTGTTTCTCACTAAAGGCTGCCTTCACCCAGGAACAGGAAGTACCCTTAAGAAGGGCAGGAAATGCCCATATTTAACTCAAGTGGACATAATTGGATGGAAGCTGGTTTAAGAAATGCTCAAGGGGAAGGACACAATCATTATATATACCTGAGAATCATATTTGATGCAACAGTAACAGAAGCACTGGTCTCAGATCCCACCCTGTCCTGTGCATCCTTCAAGCAAACCCACCATTGATCAATAACAGACACCTAATATGAAGCATAATTCCAGCTCCTAGTCGGCGTTCTTCCCAGCTGGTAAAGTCAGCAGCCTTATAACTTGCCTCTGCCTGCCAGCTGTACATACTGACCCCATCCTCGCTCCCATCATCCGTTGCTCTGTTGTTTGTTTTGAAGGCCGACCCAAAGTTTTGCCATCAGCAAACAATCACCCACCATCTGATGTCCGTATTTACTGTAAGCCGTCTTTAAATGACTGTAATCTGTGATGATGTCACAATGACAAATTAGGTGAAACACAAATATCGATTTAAAGTGTGTTGTTGTTTCCAGTATTAACGAATGATTCATTGCTTGAGAGTAATTTGGAAGGAAGCACAACAATCAACTTAACTTCCCTCTTAATCTTCTCATCTGCTGATGCACTTTAGAATAATTCAAACACCAGCGTAACTCAGCGCTGAATCATGTTTTGGACGAGTGTGTTATTTAGATGACAGGGACGAACAACATTGTACACTAAATGTCAAGATGAATTAGCTTTGTGAAACTGCATTATAGTTCAAGGCAATAGCAATTGTGCGTGCGTTGGTGCGTGCGTGCGTTGGTGCGTGCGTTGGTGCGTGCGTTGGTGCGTGCGTTGGTGCGTGCGTGCGTGCGTGCGTGCGTGCGTGCGTGCGTGCGTGCGTGCGTGCGTGCGTGCGTGCGTGCGTGCGTGCGTGCGTGCGTGCGTGCGTGCGTGCGTGCGTGCGTGCGTGCTGATGGGGAGTAGAGGGTGAGTGTTTATGTCTTATTGCCAACCACAATTGTTTTTAAATTATGGAATTCAGAGTGGAAATAATAAACCTTCCACATAATGTGTGTTCCCTTTATAGTGCTAATACATTACAAAGTATTTCTGCTTATGCATATATTGTATCGCTACATATGTACACAACAGATATAGGCCTGTTTACCCTGACGGTATTTCTCAGAGTAAGCTGCTGTCACATTGATCCACATATTTGATGTGTAGTTAGTAACTAAAGCTCACTGATGCCCCAGAATTTACTCTGCATTCAAAGCTGCCACAAGATTTCATCAGGTATTAACAAACAACATTCTTCACATCTTTGTTTTCTTTAGTAACCAGGTGGCAAAAAGGGAAACACACAAAGGAGAGATGCAATATAAAACCATATTTAAATCTAAATCAGCATAAGCCTGAGTGACGGTTCCAAAGTCATCGTGCCACTTCCTGAGGTATAATTATTTTAACCATGCAGGCATCTTTGATCCTGCACACTGGAAGATTGAGGAAGGAAATGTGACCATTTTTATGCGCCATATAACTTTAACAAAATTCAGGACAGTTGCAGTGAATGCGAACAGACAAGCGAATCACTATCAAAGTGATTTGTCAAGGGGGAAGATCGTAAACCTGTGTGCCTGAAACTCCTGCTCCACGTGCAGACCCAGCTTTTGAAAGTTGTGCCCTAAACCTCTGCATCCACCCTTCACTATGTAAATGATGGAATGGGATGGATAGAGGTTACGTAACTTCAGTCCCAGCGCTCTACCATCAAAGGCAAGACCTGAATTAGTTAAGTATACTCATAAAAACAGATGATGATTCATTCATAAATCATCAAAGATGTCCTGCATTGTGAAAACATGGGCGCAAACACTCAGTAAACAACAAAGAGTTATTGTTGGAAATGATGCCATATGGAGAAAATCATTGCAACGAATATTCCCAAATGAAATCACACCGGCCTCGCGATGTGTAAGGAAGAAGGATTCCATGCAATCTTCGTCAAAATGTGTTTACAGTTTCTGGGGTTGTTGATATCCGAGAGATGAGGTCAAACTAACAAGAGAGCAGGACATGTGGGCGAACCTGGAGCTACTGGAGGGATCCATGTGGTCCTGCAGGTCTTTGAGGTTCAGTTTAACTCATCTCTGAAACAGACTTTAGTCAGTGATTGAAACAGTGCAGCCGCCTCTGTCGGGTGTGTGGCTGAATGCTGCAAGCCGGTATCAGAAGTATTCCTTTACATACACCGCTGAACTGCAACTACTGCATTGTTCCCCCGGATTACCTCACCTTGGGAATCTGCAAAGGAGGAATAAGTGGCTGAGATGAAGGGACCGACCACGGAGTACCGCGGGGAAAATTAATATGCCAATTTAAGCGTTGCTGGGTCTCATTACAGTAGATCCCACGGAAAGATATATAGGCAGGCCGAATCCCGGAGTGACTAATCTGCAGGTTCAGGAGGATTCATGGTGGGCCGACTAACTGTTGGGTCGTTTTTTTTTCCGGTCGTAAACAAGATCATTTAATTTTAAAATCATCACATTAGTTAATCTGCTCTAAAAGTGAATGTTCCTCATTCTACAGCTGCGGCATCGCAGCCTCTGAATGGTAATGAATCTGATAGAAAGCATGATCTTTCCTACGATGTGTTGTTTTTCACCTGTCTTCATTGAAGAGAATGGTTCTTTTATTTTGAAAGCCCCATTTAATGACTTCACATCGAGATGCATTCAGGCTGCTCCTGAAACAGCTGCTCTCCATCTCAGACTTTTTGTGTGATAACCCAGTGAAAATTCCCTAATCAATACGGTACCAGGTACGATGTAGAAGTATTGCTGCCATCTTGCGACATGTTCACTTCACTTCTTGGAGCTTCCCTCACAGACGACTCTCCTTTACCCTCCCTTTAATCTGGTTCGTACACTTCAACCATCCGGGGATTTATTATATAAACGTATGTTTGTTGTGCTACTCTTGGAATAAATGAACAGGTGATATATAAAGCTCTTAAACTTCTTGTTCTTTGTCTTTCTGTAGAATTACCTTGGATGTGCTTCTCATCTGTGCGAGCATGACACTGAAGAGCCCTTCAGAAGAAGTCGGAGACATCCTGTGCGCCCATTGAATGTTCACTGTGAAATAAGATGCGCCTGATTGTTCAGATCTGCTACACTTGTGTGCTGTGCTCCCTGCATCTGGCCGCGAATGGCAGAGTTCCTTTCCGAACATCACCTCCTCCTTCATGTCGAAGCCTCTATTCAGGGGCTCATTTCGGACCTTCTCCAGTGGTAGACTGACATCAGACTAGCCTCACTAGAGCGTCTACTCAAAGGTGTACTTCATCACTGGAGGATACTGATGGATCCCCTGCTACAAAGGGGAAGCATTGATTTATCAGAAAATCTTATACTAAATTTACATTTTTCAGAAAGACAAATCAGGAGAAAATTCACTTTGTTGGAGAACTGCATCCGTCTCGGTAACACACTCGGGATCTGGCAACACATCTGTTCTCCAAAAAGTGCTGAAACGTTAACCTGGGTTCACTGCAGTGTTTTCCATCTAGAGAAATTTAAATTCAAAGGGATTTATACATTTAACTGAAGCACAACTTTTTTGCAATTCATCCACACAGCGCTCACAACACATCCGGACAAGGTGAAGGATCGGCAGCAGGAGCAACCTTGTTTATTCCTCGCCGCCATAGGATCTGCAGCAGCTTTGTTATTCAGTATATGTGGTTCAATGCTAACTGCTTAGGTTATGCTGAGTGAGACAAGAACTCACCAGAGAGACAGCTGAGAAACCTTGACTTAATACTCAAACACTGGACATGCTATTGCTTCAATTCATATATTGTATTTATATATTTTGCTCGACAGGAGACTCTCAACCACGTTTCATGATAAGCTGCCAAGTGTCTGTGTCATCCTTCCAACAGAGGGGCAACACAAACAAATAGAGAAGCAGAACCAAGCAGATAACCGCCTAATAATAATAATAAAACAGTATGCTCCTTTAAACCACGCAGTGCTCGGACCCTAATAAAAACAAGAGGCTGCTCTCACTTTGTTCACAGATCGATCGGCTGAGGGCCTAATAGACTAAATGTTTACCCAGATGCCTTTTCGTGAAAAGTACTGTCCTCTCAATCACTTCATTTGCACAGGTGAGTTGGCACAGTGCACGGGACATGTTTGGTCTGAATGCTCCATAAGTCAAGTAACTCATATGTTTTTAAGTCATCAGCTAAATGGATGAAACAGCC
>CAAKHC010013668.1:10996-28879 GCA_901007825.1 Macroramphosus scolopax | reverse complement strand
AATTTCAGTGTTTCCCATGAATAATAATGTTAACAGAGACCACAATGCTTTAATTATAAGTACATTCAATAGACAACAAAAAAGAAACAAGCTGCATCACATCCATATAAGAGAGACACATATCTGATATCTGAGTTTTAATAATAGCTTCATTTTATTATTTCGATGTAACTACAGCCCACACTGCTCTCATAAACAGAGATCATCTTGAAGTGCGGCACATTATAATGCTGGTGATAAACAAGGGGCTCTGCAGTGCCCAAATCCTAATTTTGTAGCTTATTGTTCAGCATAACAAGGAGCATCAGACTTGTCTTGAATGGGCTCACGTGCCCTCTGCTCTATAATTGCCTGGTGATAAGCGTGTAATGAGTTTCTGATGTACCGACTGTATATCTTGGGGATTTTGAAGTATCGTTCCACAGGAATTTAAGCATGGCAAATTAAGTGATTGTTTTTATGTTCCTGGGCACCCAACCCAGTCAGAAGTATGAGATGTTGGGATGGTATGACTATCAAACCTCGGATACGAGGAGGCATTTTAATGACGCACAACACGGATTTATGAGCCAAAATTTAACAAGAGCACTGCTTCATAAACAGAATTTGCACTATGATGAATGAAATGATATACTTTGTTTGGGTTAGGAAAACATTATGACTTGGTGTAAGTAGAACAATGAAATGCAACATACGTAGGATCGTATAATACCAACATTTGAAACTGGGCCAGGGCGTCATGATTGATTGTGAGCATGCCCCTTCTGTCTAAAGTCTTTTCCAACTGGCTTTAATATTAATCTAAAAACAAACCATACAAATTGGAGTTTTATTCATCCTTATGTTGCAGTCCTATTTGGACTGTCATTATTAGATATGGACACAGTTTTGACGCATCTTGCTGTCGTTACTTCCTGTTTTATTTTGAAGTTTCTCTCTCGTGTGTTGTTTACTTCCTGCTGTATGTGCCCTGAGCTCCTATTCAAGGCAGCTGTTTCTTGTCAGCTCCTTGCCCGTCTCCTGTCTGCCCACCCATTTGTTTCTGTGTCATTAGTTCTGTTGTATTTTATTTAGCTCTGTAATTAACAGTCTTTCTATGATCCTTTGCTGAATCTGCATTTGGTTCATCTCCAGTTCCTGTCTGCCTGTTGCTTTTCCTGCGCTCGGGTTCAGTCGTCTCCATGTCATCACAACACATAATTCATGCTTCTGTTTGACGCCATTTGTTCTTCAATAAAAAATATATATAATTCAGGATTTAATTTGAGGTTTTCAAACACAAGTATGTTTGTAGATCCACAATAAAGCAGGAACAATTGTGACTAACCAATTTGTACGTAATGGAACTTAAGGTTATTGTGTCGTATTCATTTTCTTTGGGGTCCAGATTATGATGCATGAATGTCTGAGCTTAGTGGGATTGTGGGAAAAGACTTGGTAGTGATAAATCTCTGTACCATTGCCAATTGCTTTAATTAGATTAAAAAAGGAAATTACAGCTGGCAAGCAATCAAATTACGGCGGAGTCCCATCAGGATCCAATCAGTAGCTCGATGAGACTCAATTAGGATTAAAGCAAAGGAGAAAATCAGCTTATAGAATCTGTCTTTGGACATCCTCCTTTTTTAACCTAGTGAGCACATAATTGAAAAGGTTAACACACGTTAACCAGACATCAGCAGGTCTGAGAAATATCAATCAACTCTAAAAAGAAGGGGTGAGTGGAAAAACAATGGAACCTGTATGTGGACCGGTACGTATGGAAAGCCCTGATAATGCACAAGATAAGAGTTTCAAAGTAAATGTAGTGGAATTACCCTGAAAATTGGTCTCGTGTGGTTAAATAATCATTTGGCTGAACCTCAGCGACGGCACATCAATGTCATCGAGGGTTTTTAATCCGACACTCAGCTCTTCCCCACTTCTTCTCTCCTGACAGATGACAGCAGGGTTCCTGTTCCTCGGTTGATTAAAAAGACACTTTGAAAACCAAAGAGTCAGTCGTGCTGTCCCCCTGCACAACAAATCATCCTCCTCACCCCCTCGGACTCCTGAGGAGGAGGATGTGTTAATTCACACAACATCTGTCGTATTTCTGATCTGGCTGCTGCTCTATCAGTGAGGCCGGAAGGTTCACAGAAACACATTGTGAGGTGATTATTATTATTACCAAAGTGCTTTTTGATCTGAAGCCAAGTGGTCACCTGCGTCTGGGTCTCTGCATTGAAAAGAAGAGTTCATCTGACATCTGCTGTTCAGAAGGCTTTTCTTATCTTGAATTAAAGCAAAACAAGTGGCAAGAGGGAGAACAGTCGATGTATCTTAGCAACAAGTGCTGGAGAAGCTCAAGCACAGTCGCGTTTGCCATCATATCATCACCCTTCTGGCGGAGTGAAACAAATTAACATCATTTAATCTGACAGGAAAAAAAACTGACTTTGAATTAGTATAAATTATATTTTTGCCCCCGTCTGCTTCATGTTCACACTGTCATCTGACAAACTAATCAGGGGGAGTAAACATGAAGTTATATTTAGCTGACAGTCACTCACTCATTGGACACGTTTGGTCACCCTGCATCAACAGAACTTTATAAACTCATGGTTTTATGGGTGTTACAGAGAGGACAATGACCGTGGGGGAAAAGGCAATTCACTTACTTTATAATAAGGAACTGCCAAACTACAGTGAGTCAGATAAAAGCCTCACACACCTCTCTCATCATTAAATTACATATCTTCGATCCCAAGGTCTGCATCTCTTTCAACCATGACACCCATCATTTTCTGACAGCCTGTCACGGCCTGTTCTGGAGGTTCATTGCCTTCCAAAAATGAAGCAAAGCTGTAGTTCAGGCAGGCCCCGGAGTCAAGTCTAGCTCACACCCCGTGTAGCAGCTGATCAAAAGCCAGCACACATCAGAAAACTACAGTTATTCCCTGAATGCATTCAGCTTATTTCGCTCCATGCACTCTGTTGGTGGGTATCATTACGGGGAGCCTTATGTAAACCGCTTTAGCCTGCGTACACTTCCTGCTTCCTCTGCATGTCCCCTTGCAACTCACCTCCAACCCAGTTCTTCCTCTGCATGCGACTAAATCGAACTTTCTGTTGTCATTGTTACCGTCTCTCTTATGCTTCCAAAGGGAGCAAATCAAACATCCTGCAAAGTGCATGAAGTTCCTTTTTTCTCACAAGCGTGATACTGACTGAACAAGAGAAGAAATATATAATTCCGTCGTGTTTGACTACATTAAAGCGCTGAACATGCTATTCTGTGTGCGCGAGATAAAACTTGTGATTGAATTGTGATTTATTTAAGGACACAAGGCATTACAACAGGAGCGTGCGTCTGCCAGGTCCGATATATCTGGATGATCGGCTACTGCTTGCACGCTCTGACAGGGAGGCAGTGACATGCACAAAGGCATAGTTCGGACCCACCTGGACAATTTGGGTTTGGGAAATAAGTGCGATGTCTCCGAGACAGAAAATAATCTGAGTCTGTCGTTGGATGCACTCGTCATTTCAACACGTCTTTTCACCAAGTAAACATTCAGGTCCACTCTGTTGCATTTCATTGTTGGGTAATGAGTCATATATATTTTGCGTCTCAGGCTGCTGCAGCTGATGGCATCAACACCGTTAGCGGTGAGGCCGGGAAAGCTGTTAGATGTTAGATTCCCAGCGCTAAGTGGCTTCTCTCAGACTCCGACATTGCAGGGTTCAGTCTCTGTGTCGTGTTTCTGGCTGGATCGAAGTAACCTGGTAAAAAGGGGTTTCAACAACATTTTAGTTGTGCAACCAAAAGGATGTTTGGCTGAGAAGGAACGTGAATAGAAAAGCTCATCACACGTCATCAAGAGGTGCGAACCTATAACTTTCTTGTTGTGAGGCAACAATGCACCAGTGTCACCTCGCCATCTTATAGTGGGATTACTTTAGTTAATTATTAATACTTTGGAGTGGCCTTAAAATACATGCTTACAACTAAGATGACTTCATAGCAGGATTTGTCAAACAGTATGTCTGAGCCCAGTTGAAAGATGAATGTTGCTTTGAAACTGGTGCAATGCCGGGAAGTGAGTAATACATCTAAAGTTATCAAACACTTCCCCGACACGTGTGTCTCTTAGGTCTGATTTATCATTTTGTCTGATGTTCTGTTCTCTCTTAGCTGCCAAAATTGAGGACATTAAAGTTTTTCAATATACCAGCACTGCAACAGTTCACAGACGTCATAGACCTGCACATTGTTTAAGATATTTCTGTATGACATCTATAGCTGGATTCGTCTGCAGCTTGAACAAGGTTTAAACACCATATTATAATAATGGCAGTTATATTTTGCAGATGGTTTCAGATTATGGCTGCGTTTCAATTCAGGCACTGCATCACTCAGACTCCTCATTTCAATACTGAATATTCAAGAACTGATGGAATTCAATGGTTCTGAGAATATTTAGCCATATTCGGCCAAAACTGTAAGACAGCCTTCCACCGTCCCCTCGGTCAATCATTAACCTTTCCAGGCTGTTCGACGTCTGAACAGGGAAAAAGGCAGTTTATGTTTCAACCACATGGTGCGGAACGGAAGTTATATTAGAGTTCAGTATGTAAATGTGACCTTTCGCACCAGTTAAACTCATTTTTTCTGACCACAGTTATAAGAAATCTAAATTATTTTACAAAAGCAATGCCCGAATTCAACTTTACAATGTTCTTCCTCCTCTGTTTACAATAATAAAAGGATCCATGTGAAGGATTGGAGAGACAAAGTGAGGGACAAAAGCTTTAGTTTGAAAGAAGTTGATCTGGGTTAGCCAAACTAGCAGTTCAGTGGACAGCAGGAAACCCCAGTGGGAGCTGTTGTGGAGGAAGAAAATGAAACAACAGGGCTAAGAGAAGGAAATTCATTATGTAGCACAGTGGCCATGTCATGGTCGTTGCCTCTGGGAGAACAAATCAGGACAAGAGGAAATAAAGCGAAAGAGGAGAGAACGGAGGGCTGCAATAGAGAGGTGAGCGGGAAGCACAGAGCAGCAGCGGGTGCAGGTGAAGGTTCGGTATTACAAGTCCTTCTGGAAGTAGGTGCACACTGCACGTTGGGTGGATTGTTTTCCAGACTAAAGAAGCGTTTTCGCATAAAACGTGTGTTTTAGAAATGAGGCGACACAAACACATCTCCAAACACAGAGGATGAACACAGGGGAGCCTCCACCTCTCCCTGCGAGCCCCGGGGACGCCCCCACCTCAATTGTGAAAGTGAAGAATGGCATCTGTGGATCACCATATGGCCTCAGTCAGCCTCAAGTAGATCATTCACTGCAGATACATAATACTTGTCCTTCGGCATAGAGTAGCAATTTCAGTTTCTTATGTGAGCAAAAGGATTAGTCGCCTTATCATCGCCATTGGGAAACATCGTCAGATCCCCATTGCAACTGATTCCAATACCGGAGGTGATCTGAGCCGGAGTCAAGCTGAAAATGGATTCTCTCATCATCCGGTAGTCGAATAAAGCTTTCAATGAGCGGTGCAGTTTTGGGGATCATATCGGGGACTCTGAACCGAAAAACTATCTCACAACAGACGCAGAAGGCATCTGACAGCCGGTTCGGCTCCGTAGAAAGAGCAAGCGAGATGGGAAATTTGAAATTTGATGTTGGAAGCAAAAAGAGGCCTGCAGCTTTGTCTGAGATCTTGCCACTTTGATCTTTCATCCTGGTAGTCTCAGCCTGTTGCAAACTGCCAGAGCTGCTCTCTTTGATGTCGCAATGTCGCCCGCGCTTCCTCTTTGACATGTGTTACAACTATTATTAGCAGACATTATCATCATCATTGATGCAAGCAATTTGATGGCCAGCCAACTATGAAATTCGAGATGCAGCCACTGGGGCGTTTGATGTACTTTTGAAGCTGGTAAATTATTTGAGACACACACACGATGGGAGGAAAAAAAAAAAAAAACTTGCCAGGGAATAATTGTCATAGCAGTGTAGCTTAAAGTGTATTCCATGTGTCGACACAGGATCTATTCCCTTAACACTCCCAACATGCATACCAATTAGGATACTAGACAAACACGACATAACAACCAATTACATTTGTGTCCACTTGCTATTAGCACGGGGGATTTTCCATGATTACCTCCTGCTTACATTGCCTTGCAGTTATTTATTTTTGCTAGATTAGGAAATGATCCAGTTATAACTGATAATAGCAACACAGTGACCATCAGCAGTGATATGAAGGACTGCAGCATCCACCTGCTGCTGGCCTGCAAAAACCCCATGAAGCTCTTTGTTCAACTTTTTTCCCCATTTTATCCAGTCTCATAAAAAATGTATTTAAGCACTTCTGCAATACTTGATGCACTGTTGCCCAGGCAACCAAATTCACCCACCAGTATTAAGTGCCTGAGGCCTGGAGCTTGTACAATATTGCTTCACTTCTTTTCTCTGCTACTCTCCTTTCATTTAGTGATATTGCTCTTTGTTTATATACAGTAAAGCACATCCAGTGACACAGCAGTCAGCAGTTTTTTGTTTTTTTTTATTTCATTAATAAATAATATAGTTAGGAATAAAGTTTTTGGAAGCCGGTGTATGATCGGCAATTGAACCAAATTCAAGGATGAACTTACCAACGTGTGGTGTGGGTGTCAGTGTAATCAGTGGTAGGTTGAAGGATTACTTAATGGATGTTTGCAAGCGTCTGTGCAGGCGTGGGTGTCGGAAGGTGCATGAAAGGAAGTAGGCAGCTAAGGTGAGCTCAAAGCGGAGGACAGCGAAATATAAAGAAACCCTTCGCTACGTCTCTGATTCTGTCGATTCGGGAACGCCTCATCTCACAAAGCAGACGGGGATGAGTCAGCCCTTTGGCTGTTCTTCCAATCCTCCCTTTAAACAGATCAGGTAAAACCTCCACCTTTACTACGCCTCAACACAGTGGTGTGGTGCTTACCTTCTGACCGAAACACTGCACACAGTCCTTCCAATGACCGTCCCCGCAGCAGCAGGTACACGTCCCGGCCCCCTCAGGTCGTCCTATTAAGACAGATTCATGTGAGGGAACTTCACTGCAAACACCGCTGTCATCTGTACCTTTCCAACCGTGTGTGATGTGTGCGCTGCTTACACCACTAGCTGCCAGTTCCTTGATTAGCATGTCTAACCAGTGAGCTCGGAGGTGTGAATATGTAAAACCGCATGAATCTGAAGTAAAAGATGCTCCTGAGAGATCTCATGCTTGTCTTCTCCCCAATGACAACCCATCATGCTCTTATACCTTCATTTGGGGACAGCGTCTGACACTGTGGAGACGGAAAAGGGGGGAAAACCAAGGAGTAAGAATTTAATTTCCCCTGCAAGCTGCTTGACACATCAGGACATCATCGGAGAGCTTGCAGCAGACACGCAGCAGGAATCCAAAATGGCCCCCGACAAGCTAAAAGTGCAAACGGAAAGATGGCTGCAGATGTTTGTGCCTTTTAGAGGCAGGCTGGGCTGTGGGCATGCCCGGGGAAAGCCCTGAAGTCAAAAAGGGGACATGTATACGATAAAACGACCATGTGTTGCTGTTGTCACAAGGCATCACGTGCAGTCAGTCACATGGCTTCTTACACGATCTCCTCAAAGACTTGAGAAGGACCACAGAGGTTACAAAGGGTCATATTTTATCACATTGCACGATTTCTCTTAGGATGCAAATGACGGCACAGCTGTGTATGAAGTCAATCCAAAGACCCTGGTGAGAGGCTGAGCTGCACACTTATTTGCTTGTTATGTAAGGTGATACATGAACGGCTTGTCCTTTGTCATTACATTAGTCAGTTTAATCATCTATGTTTTGTCAGAAAAAACATCATATTACACAGTAAAAGTACCTTTACTGTAATGTTCATCCTTCTGTATGAGCCGCAGCCGCCTGTCTGTTAACTCCGATGTAAGTCCCCTCTCATCATTAACAGACACTCTTCTGCCACGTGCACAAACTTGATTATGTATTACGACCGTGATGAATCCTCATCAGCAACTCTTTGATTTTTCTTTTATAAAATGTAATTAAAGTTGACCTATCAGAAAAAAGAACACTTAAACAAACAGAACAACTACCTAAAATGACAAAAACCTTTATTATTGACATGTACCAGCCACCAGGGGGCGCTGGAGACCTGTTGGCTTCACTTTTAGTGAGCTCTCATGATGTCCATCTTTATTCACACTGTAAATGACAAAGGACGGGTGCAGCTGTGCCAACACCAGACTGCTTTAGAAACATTGGTTGAAAATCTTTACCACTTACCTTGTACAGGGTCGAGGGGAACTGGAGCACATTCCAGCTGATACTTTGGGTACTTCCTGGACAGACAGTCCATCACTGGACTGACCTACAGTCAATCGTCCGCATCTATCGGCAAATTTGAGTCACCAATTAACTGCATTACGTGGCCCTGATAAATGTGACTTCATCAAAAGGATGATTATTTGTGGGGAACATGCTGAAGTAAGGAGGTCTGCCACCCAATTAAAGTCCTTGCCAGGCAGTCATTAGCAGAGATTTGTCCTATTTGAGAAGCTGCATTATGTTTCCTCTCAAGTCTCGACTAAGATGTCCGAGCCCGACAACGTTGACGTTGCATCATTGTAGTGGAAAACTTGTTGTTTTGGAGTGAGATGCTTTCATGCTATTACCCATTCATGACATGGAACCAATAATCCCTCCTTTCACCTCGTGTGCAGCTACAGGGTCAAAGGGATTATTTTCATGTGCTTCTTTTTACGGTCGAGACACAGATTGTTACAGAGTCGAGGGGAGAGAGGAGATAAGGAAAGACTTCAGAAAAAGTCTGTTTGTTGTTTATCCGGCGGTAGACAAAGACGGATACATGGTGTATTATACACACTGGCAGGATAACATTGGATTCACTTCACCCGTGGGCAAATACTTGAAATACGATGAAGCGGATGATTCAAACAGCAGAAACACGTATTGGCGGCTGAGTCTTGACAGTTTATGTTAAAGCTCAGCAGTGCCTGATTCACTCCGTCCGGTATTACTGGATACGGAGGTGGTTTGGTTTGGCCGTCCCCAGTGGTGATAATGATGATAGTCGGGTTTAGATGATCCTTATTCTAATATTTGGGCAGGTTTGAGCCATGTGTCTCCTCAGCACCAACACCTGGTCCTGTGTATTGGAGAGAAGTTAGAAACATCTGCATTATTACTGATGCCTGATACATTGTAATGGATTATGTATGTAAATGATCCTGCCAAGTTCTGCCAGTCAAGAACGTTCACAGAACATTTGTCCTCATTTCCGTAATCAACTTTGTAATGACTCATATCTCAGCTACGTTATAAAACAATCTCTCGGTAACATTTTGTTCTTCACCCAACCTCCGATAATACAATTCTTCTTCATTTTTTTTTCCCTCCAAAAAAGGCATAAAATAAACAACAGTGCTGTTTAATCTAAATAAATTAGCCCCAGTTGGAGGCAGCAATAATGGAACACAATAAGCAATAAGCTCGCTGTCTCAAAACAAAATGAAAGCAGTAAATATCCTGTCTGCTCCGACTCCTTTGGAGCTGGGAGGAACGAGATTCTCTCAGCCGAGCACCAAAAGCATTCAACTTAATTTAAAGCTAGTAATATGAGGGCTTGATAAAAAATCTAGATGAAAGGCCGCTGATTTCCTATGGCAACCTAATTTTGCACAGGGCTTTGTTTTGCGAGATGACAAGCACAATGGCGGCCCTCTTTTATTCCTACGTGCCATGAAAAAACACGTCAGCCTCTGCAGGAGATGACATCTTGTTATCTCCAAACAACTCCCAAGTATTCCGCTATCTTCCGTAATTATGTGTGCTGCTATGCCCCACAGCAGCCTGCGTTTCCACGTCTCGTGTGCTCCAAAGAAACACGGACATATTGGGCTTTTTTTTGCACAATACCGGCACACTCTGCATATCTTCACCTTCGCCACAGACGTGTGCCCGACATCTCGTCGTCACATCATTTCATCAATTCATCTGTTTTATATGAGAAAAAATAGATCCATCAATCAATGCATGCACCCAATGTTCACCGTGTAACAGCTTTTCATATAGAAAGTAATCAAATAGAAACAGATCGAATCATAGCATGTTAGAAAAAGAGTATTTTAACTTCTAAAGTGCTGCAGCTTTGTTTGCAAACAATAGTTAACTGAGATGGAGAAAGCAAATCAGCTCAAATATGCAAATTCAGATAAAGCAATTTAAAAGCGGCGTTGGTGTCGTTATTATCCTATTAGAAGAATTCTCTGTGTGCAGCAGTACACGCGGTGCTGTGGATGGACTGGTTTAATAATAACGTGTAGGAGAGTTGTAGTGTGAATGCGAGAAGACGCAAGAAAAATTCGGTTATCACCCACAGCAGGAACGTTGTCTTCTGTCTAGTGGAGGTCTGGTGTTTCTCTCCCGCTGTTGTCTGTGAGCAGACCCACTAACAAAGAAGTCAGGCAGCATCCTTGTGTGTGGAGTTGAAACCATCACCTGACTCCAGGTGATTGCCAGTCAGAGTGGCCAGACAGCCCTCGATTCAGTCAAGTGCATCGGCACAGAATCTTCTTCCCTCCGGCATTGAGGGAAGGATTCATTGCAGGGTGTGTAGCTGCTGAAACAAAACAACATGACCGACGCTTTCCGAGGCTCAGAAGTGTGCTCTTGTTCTGGTGGAGTTTTAATACCTGGTTTCCTCTCCTGGCAGGCTCCACGCAGGGCAAATGCAATTATCCAGCAATGTTCAGCGCAGGGTTATTTAGCTTGGATGTTAGGAAGAGAGAAATGTTTGGACACAGCTGGTCTGCGGTGTTTGTTTACTCTGTGTCCTGCGGGCAGCGGAATGCTCCTGTTAAAACAGGGATTTGGAGGGTGCTCTATCACCGGGCTGCATGTCACCAGGTGATAGACAATGCGCCTTGTAGGCCATTCTGCTCCCCTTCACGCTCCTGCACACACAAACACACCAGTTCACATGCACACAAACACACACAAACTCATGCATAAATTCCCTCTCCAGGAAATTTGAAAGAAATTATGTTGAGGAACATTTTACAATTAATTAACTTTTTTTTTCCCTTCAATAAATTGTGTAATATACTATGACATTAACTGCTTGTAGCAGGATGCTACGCTGCTTTTCAAAGAAAGTTTCATCAACTTTTCTTTCCTTTGTTCTGCTTGACTTTCTCAAGCTCTAATTTGTGCAGAGAATGTCTGAATTGTACCGAACACTGAACGGCTCAGATATTAAGGCCACATGCAGAGCAGTAACAACATTCAAATCAACTTACAACACAAAGTTTCTGATACAGAGTCTTGGGATCATTAACCTTTTGATTAACCTTTGGATTCTGGCAGCTGCTGTGGCCTCCAACAGGTGGCTGATGGGATTTGACTCGCACATAATTATTCATAAGATGCAAAAGAGAAGGAATAAACCAGGCGGTGCTGGATTACTGCTCAGTGGACAAGACAAGTTAAAAAAAAAAACAACAACAACAATCCAATTAACTTTAATCATTTATTTTGGTCAAATAGCCTCCAGTTCCGTTCTTCTCATCCTCTCCCTTAATTACACAACGACGCTGTTAGCGAGTCAACAAAACTCTCCTCAAGAACTAACAGACGGTTATTCTTGCAACAGAAGGGAGAAATTAAAGTCAGTGGACCAGACAGGTTGGCACAAAATCCCTCATTCCATACGAGGCTTTCACAGACAAACCTTTCCCCCTTCGGCAGGGGAATGTGGCGCATAGACAGATGCAGCTCTCAGGGCCGAATGGATGTCGCAGTGCAAACAACGGGGCCTTTTCATTTCAAGTGGAATATTATAAACATTACAGCTGAGAGGAATGTGTGGCACACACAACTTAACTGACTCTTTCATGGTGCAATCCTACGACATTTTAAAGGGTTTAAAGGTTTAGCGATCGGTACATAGATATACATGCTAATAGGATGGCGTCAAACAAAGAGATAATACAGGACAGTAAGTTTTGCTCTTGCAAACAAACTCAATAACGTAGCAAACCTCGAGATGGCAAGACATAAAAAGGCAAACAACAGTTGATCAGTTTTCCATTGTTTCTGGAAGTCTCTTCTATCAGGCATCCAACACAAATGTGGATAATTCCTTCTTTTAAGTATCATCAGTCTCTTCTTGTGCATCTCCTCGCTTTCCCCTCGACCCTCCCTTGTATGCATACGAGTACGAACAGCAGGTTTGGTGTTCTGCACCACTGCGGTTGGCAGAGTGTAGTTGAAGCCCTGTGTGGTCCGCCCATCGGATGCTCCGACATTACGACAGCTCTTCAAATCCCTCCTTTTTATAACCATGAGGCTGCCAGAGTCGCGGCTGTGATCATCCCGAGTGTCGATTCGGATCGCAAGTGTCTCGTTCGGAACGAGTGGATTGCAACAATAAACAGTTTAAAACACTTTCCGAAACCGTTTTCAATAGTTACATTGTATAATGTGTCAACACATGAGGTCCGGTTGGGCTGCTGCACAAGACAAGTCATCTTTAGGGTGAGGGAAAGATCAAGGTCTGGATTGAAACAGGGTTTTGCATGCACCACACACACACACACACACACACACACGCTCACACACTGATTACTCTGAGTGAAGGCGAAGGGCTTCATATTCGATTTAATGGACAACCTGCTGTGTCTGATACAGACAGAAACGACTGCCCTTTGCATCCGTATCACATGCGATGAGTCACGAGTCAAGATTGCGCTGCTCTTTGATGTCCTGAGATGAGAAAGGACTTGTCTTTTTGTTATCCACTATAATATACCAGTGTACTCACCATTATAGTTTGTTAGGCACCGGGAACAACAGGAGGCCTTTTTAAAATGTATTATATATACACACAGACAAACGCAACAACTGTACAATACAGTGCAATCCGATTTCACCGGCCTCTCTCGATACGGCCCCATGCGGGCTGTTGTTGTCGGTTGCATCATGGTGTGCAGGTGTTGATTTTATTTCATCCTCTGTAGTCAGAACTGTGCAAATAAGATCAAAGTCTTGCATATCACCACTGCATTTTATCACAGGCATTTTTTTATCAAAAGGTTCATTTTTATTTTAATATTGTTGCTGGTCAAGAATGGCCAGAAGACAAAACACACACAGGCGGATGAGTCAGAAGAATACCGACTGGTTTCCAAATGGACAGTAAAGTAAAGTTTCTCTCAAGGTGTCTTTTTCATTCTGCTTCCATCACACCTTGGAGAAGCGGAAATGTGCACCATTATACCATCAAACCCTCACAGATCACAGTGTTTTAGTGAGAGCGATGGGAGAGGCTCGGATCTACGGGAGGACAAACATCTGCCCTGTCTTTAAGTTTAGCCGTCACAGCAGTGAGGTGGCGTGTTGTACAAACTACTTCTACAAGCATACTTGAGAGGTCATGAGGGACGTTTATGTAACCAGCTTTGAACCCACAATAATGATGGTTGTCTATCTTGAAACAAGTTTATTCCTGCCCTTGGAAATAGTTGTAATCATGACCAAAGATCTAAATACAAACTGTTCCCGGATCTTAATATTATGAAACATAATAATTACATGACTATTTCCTGTCGCAGTAAATTGTTACGTTCTTGGAAGAAACTAACTTCCAAACGATTCTGACGCCAGATGAAAAAACAGCTTGAAAGAATCTTCCTCTGAGTCTTTTAACTTCAAGGACCTCCTCGGCTTCAAATTACATCAGGTTCGGAGATAAGAAGGGCGGAAAATGTTACTGATCCCTCCAATATCTAGTATTTGCCCCAAAATTCACGCTGGTTTTATTTGTGCAATTCACTTCCAGATAGGATTGAAGTGCATGTTCTCACTGCAGCATGTAGTCATGAACGCTGCATAATAAATGTCACCATTCATCACTCAGGATTCAGGACAGCAACGTTAAGTTCTATGAAAGAGGCTGTAATGATGAAGATTGGCTGAATTGTTTTGTTAGGTTGCACTGGAATTCAGGCTTGGTTAGAAGTCTGGCTCATCACTGATTTAACTGCGAAGGCTTATTTAATAATAACATACACATGAATTGAATCCACAGATGTCAGCAGTCTGCAGGAAACCTCAGGCGGTGCTTCCACACAAACACAGACCCAGTGTTTCTTCAGGCGTAGAACACGTTCACCACAGTGTGATGCAGCACACGTTAGCAACAGCTCTTCCTCTTCTCCATCCAGTTCTTTGAAGCAGATATTAATGTTCACCTCGTGTGAAGAGGAGTATTATTATTTCAGAGAACTGGGGAAGAAGACTTCGACTCAAACATTATTTGGGATGAAAATATCCGAAGACACCATCGTAGTTGATGATGTTGTATTAAGTAAATTCTGGGGCCTTCATCCATAAATCATAGTGTTTGTTTTTACCTTTGACAGAATCCGATTGTTATGATCGGAGCCTGATAAGATCCTTAAAGGATCGATACAGAGACTCTCACTTCATTTTTCACCAGGCAAAAGGATTAATTCTCCTATTTGACTTGCATTAGTCATCCCGGTCCAAATGATCTCTGAAGTGCTATCACATCGGCCCCCCTGGCACAGTGTTAGGTGTTAACAACCTTCTGTAGCATGTAAATAACTTCCTCGGCTCCTCAGCGTGTTTGTGTACTCCAAAGTTTGTCCGTGAAAGCTTTGCAAAGTCTGTCATCCCATTTAGTAGAATTTTAATCTTTGAAAGGATACAAAAGCCGTTCTGTGACTTTGTTCCTACTCTGTAACTACTCCACTCTGACTGTAACTACCACCTCCAGTGACATGAAGGAGACTGCACACATGTTCTCTGTAGGACGAGACACCAAAGCACTTTCAATGCATGGACGTCGGTCGTACTTTCTCTTGAAGTGATGAGGGAGAAAAGATCAGAGGATGCTGAACCATCATGACATGTTATTGTGCTTCAATTGAAAACCATCCTGCTTACTAATTCCACCTCAGTAACCACAGCCTCCATATGCAGACCACTGGCAGACTGTTAATGCTGAAGTGTAAGAGCCTGCTGCATCATCGAAGCACCGCCACCGAAGAAGTTCCTCTTCATCCCTTCAGGGGTCATTTAAGGCTGTGAAGTTATTTTCTTCAATACAGTGCAGATAACAATTCCATTCATTCCGGCTTCAAAATCCTTCTGAGGCGACAATTCAGGTTTCCATTGGACTCGGGTTCCAGTCCGCAGCTGATGAGTCTGAGTGGGCTTGGACTGTGGAGCCGGGGTTTTGTGTTTGGGAGGCGAGGTGGTGACTGCTATTGATCGACTTGCATTTGGAGACAATAATCAGAGAGGCTGATGTCAGGCACACGGGGGATCCATCTCGAAAGCATTGATTGCTTTGAGTTACTGATCATTGGTATTCTTGTGCTGGTAGACGATGGCAGACAGAGCAGGGCACTCTGTTTTTGAGGGTCAGCGACGAAGCAGGGGGAGAGGCGATGGGGACATCGAGAGGATGCGGGTGGATAACAGAGGAGAGAAAGGGAGACCGAAGAGACTGAAATACAAAGAAAGAAAGAGGGAGAAGAACGATGGGAATAAGGCCAGCAGTGCTGTCATCTTCACATGCGAAGTCTGACAGCAATCCTCAAGACAAAATGTTTCATTGCAAGAATGGGTAGAAGAATCCGCCCCGCTCTGTGAATGAGCAAATCTTTGGGGCCGGATTCATACATCTTTAAATAAGGGTGATGAAGGACCTTGTGAGGCTGTTAACCTGCTAAACAGACACAACACGACCTAATGCATTGATTAGGAGGAATGTGTCTGGCTGCTAAATGAATAAGTCTAAAACACTCCTGAGTAAATAAACCTGGCTGTCCTCTTCCACATTATGGATAGTAGCTAACTGGGTCTGACACGCGGTGTCGGGTCGTCGGCCCCACAGTCGGTTAATCAGAGCTTGTGTGCTGCAAGTAGCCGCTGCTGCTGCAAAGACGGTGGATGAGGGATCGGCAGGTGCAGTAAATATGCAATAAAACATGCTAACAGAGGCTAAAAGCTTTCTAGAGCTGCAGAATTGTTATCAGACGTAAAGATTGTAGTTGGCGATGTTGCACATTGGAGTGTAAGATTGGAGCAAAGATAAGCACGTACAGGGATTCTTTTATGAATTAACATCACGTGATGGCTCACTATCCCCTGTGAAACGGCTGCACCCCCCTCCAATAGTTTTCATTGCAGAATGCAGCTTCAAGGCGAGGCTCTAGTGACAACAGACCAATGCTACATGACTCGTTTGTTTATATAAAGATGGCGGCTGTCTGCCGCAGATCTGTCAGAGCCCATGATCAAAGAGGATGCAGGCTAATGTTGAAAGCAAACTTTTCATATCCTGGCTCAGGCGTCGGCGGCAAAAGCTCCTGTTTCTATCCGCCGAGCGCTCGATGACGAGGCCGTGACAAAGAGCTGGTTCGCGAGTGACTTGATAAGCGTTAGTGTACCACTTGAAAATGTATCAATGGGCGCTGTTCACTCATCTTCCCTGAAGCTTAATTCCTGTCAGCGTGTCGATTTTTTTCGCCAAGAACAGTTCATTAACTTGTTTTTGTGGGCTTCTGCTGCCTTTGTTCCATTTGTCTGGTTCGTCTGATAGATTCTCCCGATGAAGCTCTGATGGGTTCATATGATGTGCTGAGCGTTTCTGTGCTGATGAGGCTTTTTTCCCTTTTCTGGTGAAACGGACTCCATTTCTCCGAGCACAATGTCTCATGTCTTTGTATTCTGTATCCAACTTTTAAATGTATCGAGCTATTTACGCTGCTATGATGTCTCGTGCTCAAAAGCCGACAGACTGCAGATTCCAGAGACTAAATTTCAATTTAGAGTTAAAGTGAGACCTTATTGCTTTTCTACATCCTGGTCACGAGTGGTGTTTGCAGAATAATGAGAAATGAAAATGTTCATCTATTTCCCTAAGATTCCTTTGAAGATCTGATTAAAGGGTGGAAATGGCAGCTCGGTCTCACCAAGTGGTGGATGAATAACAATTTCTTGAGACAGTTAATGTGTTATCACGACGCACGTTTTTTCCTTCTTCGTGTGTCATTTCACACCAATTAAATGTCAGGGAATAAAATCCATGTGTTGCGTTCATTCTCACAAACTATGTAGAAACATAAATTCACAGTTCCTGTCAGTGCACTGTTGTCACTCTCCCTTACCAATCTGCTCCTGTCTGCAGATCGGCTAAACACATCGCCTTGATGTTTCCTTCTGCTGCTTGTATCACCATCTTACTTCAGACTTACTTTTCATTTCAACAGGTTGTGTTTTACCATTTTGGTCATAAAATGACAGCGCGTGTCTCCTTCATAGACAGACATGACGTGCAAAATATTCTATTCAAGTGATTTATGAGCGATTCCACCACATTGGAGAAAGAACACGGCTGCCAGGAATAAAGTCAGCAAAGTCAGTTAGCTATATCTACCTGAGGTTGCTAATAATATGCTGCTGACGCTGCTACTCTGTTGCATTTATAATTGTGGTCATCAGACGTGCGGCTGAGTGTTGATCCAGGAATCCAGAGTGTAGGTTGGACGAGCAGCGGAGGCAGGCCGCCATCAGGAGCAGAGAAAGGTTTTCCCAGAGACGGACAGTATTTCCTGGAAACAGGAGACAAAAAGTGAGTACAAGCCAACACACAATGCAGAAACCTCTTAAGAATCTTTACCAGACAGGAATATAGGAGAGTCTGGCGATGAGTGGATGAGAAACAGGGGCTCTTATACTGAAAGGGTTGATTATAGATGATGAGCAGGTGTGAAGATTGCAGACACAAGCGTCAGGCTGCAGAGGCTA
>CAAKHC010013668.1:0-10667 GCA_901007825.1 Macroramphosus scolopax | reverse complement strand
TGACCCGTAACATAATCAATGTAATTTTTTCTCAACATAATACAAGGGTTAAGAATCTTTACCAGACAGGAATATAGGAGAGTCTGGCGATGAGTGGATGAGAAACAGGGGCTCTTATACTGAAAGGGTTGATTATAGATGATGAGCAGGTGTGAAGATTGCAGACACAAGCGTCAGGCTGCAGAGGCTAGAACATCACGCCCACACTGCCACACACACACACACACACACACACACACACACACACACACACACACACACACACACACACACACACACGGAGCAGACACAAGGTGAAGCATGACAACACACAAGAGGGAGAAACAGACCACGTAAGAAGCTGCAAACTGTTTCTCTGCAAATAGTTTTGCTGCTTAAGTGTAATATTGCACAATACTTGCAGGCACCTCATTCTGTGCATGTAAGGACTCGTTGAAAAAGTAATGCAACAGATAAAAGTAATAATGAATTGTTTATCTTATTTCAGATTTGGGCTGATGGTTAATGCATGGACAGGAACAGAGAAATAAATGAACTGTTACTGACCACACACATTTTATAGGCTGAATTAAATGTTTTCAAATTCAATCTAGTCAGAAAAACTAACTAACTACATGGAGGATTTGTTCCTGCTTCTGATGGAGGCCAAGTTAGTGATTTCTTTGCACTGCAAAAATGTTTGAGCAAAGTCTTCACGAATTCCAGAAACGGTCGTATCTGATCAGAAGACGCTGCCTCCGCACTATCTCACGAGATGTGTCACATTTTATTTATCTGCTTTTCTTACCCCCGTCGTCTGATTTGTTCTTATCTGAACCGTCGTGTCGGCTGCGGCGTTGTAAGAATAAGGTTAGTGTATGTGAGAGGGTGAGACTTTCACCAGCCTGCGAATCCTTCAGCCTGACGGGGCTGCTTCAGGTTTTAATGAAGTAACGGCGTCCACAGAAGGGGACACACAGAAGTCAATGAAGAATTGGCAGGACCCCCAGATGTGCTGCTTATTAGTGTCCTTTCTCTTGGCTCTGCCATTTGTTCCACACATGTATTTATGTTGCATGTGATTGAAAGGTTTAAGGTTGGCAGCGGAACCAGCCTCCAAGATTCTTAGTTTATTACCGAACAGCAATAATGCAGAACTGTTCCCAAATGTACTTGAGGTACTCTATAAATTCTACTAGGACACAGGATCTCAACCCTTTTGAATTAAGCGAAACAGTGAGGAATAGAAGTTCATTATGACTTGGTATTTGCAAAAAAAAATGAATGGCCTCGCTGTTCCGTCCTGACCTTTACCTTCCAGTAATGGTGAAGAATCGCTGCTGCGCTTTAAAACAAAGATCCCGAAGCTGTTCAGAGGCTGTTTATGAATTTATGACAGATCCCATCTCACACGTTGAGTCCGGCCACTTAATGGGGCCGACAACATCCGAGGGGGGCTGCGATATCTCAGAGCCGCAACTCGTGAGTTAGAAAACGTTTTCACACCAGGATTGATGGCCGGAACTCTTCATGTAATATCAGATAGATTCTCATCCGGATAAATGGACTCTTCAAATGCAGATGGAGGAACGATTTGTTCAATCATCTTGACAAACCATTATGAACCTTTATCTTCCACCGTACTAGTGCGGCTGTACAATAACTTACTATGATCTGGTTGGACCACGAGAGAAGCTGGTTGAACGAAGGAGCATGAAAGTATGTGCAGAGTTAGCAAGGTTCCTCCGGCTCCTCGGGGTCGGTGCAGAGATGCGTTCCTGGAGTTGTGATTATAGATTTGCTGCCGCAGCATTTGCTGAGATTATCTTTTCAAAGAGAGTTTCTTAGTATCTGAGAACTCCGACTGTATGCATGACATAACTCACCAATGAACTGAAACCCTGCAAAGTTCTCTCAGAATCGTTTTATTCATTCAAGTTTAATTATACAGCCAATATCAGTATTTATATGACCAATAAATGTGTACTAAACAAAGAAATTGAGACTTTGACTGGTAAAATGTACTATTGAGGGTTTGAGGACTTGTTGCTCGAACAGCTCCGGTTGAACTTTAGCCGTCTTTTAGGGATTGAAAAGTCCATACTTACCTCCACACCCAATTGCCAGTGATGTATTCATGATAGCTCAGTTATGCCTTCAGAGAATAAGAAAGTTTTCACTTCAAACGTTGCAGTCAAACTAGCAGTGGGAGGTGTTTGATGTTTTTTCCGATGCTTGAATTGGCCTCATTTATTGTATGAAAATGACCTTCGCTGACATTAACAACCGCGACACATTAAAGGGTGAAGATGGATAACGCCGGGGCACGGGAAAAGGTCACAATAAACAAGGCTTGACTCTACAGGACAAAAGCAGGCTGGGTGACACAGCAGCGCTCCGACAGATAGAAGGACTGTACGCATGAATTTGTCAGGAACGACAAGAGAATCACTCTCTGAAAAGTTTAAACTAGCAAAGTTTCTGAAGTGGGTTTGACATCAAAAGAGTGCCAGACGGATCTTTCATCTCAGTGTTTCTGTGCTATAAAAATAAGTCAGCCTTTAATGCACATCTCAAGCTGCACAAACAGAACGAGCTCTACCTTCTGTTTCCTGTGTACCAGCAGACAGGTCACCTTGTGGGTGGAGAGAGAACATCATCTATATGCAGATACCCGTCAGACCAATGGATTCAGATACTCGCCAGTTGGCCAGTCGGCCTTGATCAGCAGGAAAAGAGGACTAAGAGGAGAGTCTTCTCAGTGACTGACAGTAACGATGAAGCTGAGGAGCATAATTAGGCTGCAGTCCAGACTGTGAGCAGGAACATGCCAGTGCCACTGGGCACTTAGTCTCCTGCTGGGAAGCTGGTCTGGGAAGACCAACAAAAAAAACAGGCACTGTTTTGACATTTTCTCAACCAGATGCTTTTATTTGATTTCTAGATATGAATTTAGTCGCCACCACGTAAACAGGTGTCGATCAGCAGTGTGTCCATGTGTTCCATATTTCTAGAATCAGAAACTGAACATCTGCCTGGCGTCAGATTACAACAGTCTCTGTTTCTGTTTTACAATTTCTGCTTCTGCTTCTGCTCATTAAATGATGTAATTGTGCCTCTTGTCTTTGGTTCATTGAGATTCCACCTGGCTCCTGCTGGGGATGGGAGCTTCACTTGGGTCCTGCTGTCTGCTCTCCGCATTAAAAGAAGGTTCTGATCAAGACTGATCAGATACGACTGAACTAATGAGACAATAAGGAACAGGTGGTGAGGAAACAGGGCACGTAATGGAGTCGACAGGCTGGGAACAGGGCAGGGCTGACATCCACCGATCAACTGATGAGGCCAGGGAGTAAAGAAACAATAGGCACAAGATAGAAGTCATTGTAAAATAAAATAATTAAACAAAAATCAAACAAGTCCAATTCAAACCAGTTTTATAGATTTTGCCTTTATTATACTATGCTATGCTATGCTATGCTATGCTATGCTATGCTATGCTATGCTATGCTATGCTATACTATGCTATGCTATGCTATGCTATACTATACTATAATATGCTATGCTATGCTATGCTGTACTGTACTATCACGGCAGGCCACTACAGGTGGATGGCAGCCGCACCTCCACTCCCCAACACACACACACACACACACACACACACACACACACACACACACACACACACACCTGCTCTGCGACAGGTCCCGAAATCCAATCTGGCCAGATTTGAGCGTCACACATGCTTCTTGTGTATTGTTTTCTTTCAGTTTCTCTTCTTTCTTTTTCTTTTAATAATTGCATTCATTGCTATCTACCGGCATTCTGTTGGTTTGTAATTGTGTCAATACACACAGAACCATATCATGGTCATTTGTCACATGTCTGTAGAAATACCTGGCAGACGAGGTAATAAACAACCGCACGGTTCTAAACACACACATGAGGATGTCGTCAAAAGGGAGAGCAATCAAAAGGGAATAATGGTGAGGAGTCACATTACAGACACACAAATGATTCTGTCAACATGTGTCCAGAGTCCATTTCAGTGCACATTTACCCAGAACAAATATTTATGCAGTTTAGTTAGGTCTTGAGGTGTCTGATCTTCTCCATTTGAAGGCCTATATATTTTGAAAGAATCTCTAGCTGTGTAAACACACACGCTTCAATGTAACCTTCAGCTGACTGTGCGAAGAAGTCAAATTGTGTACATACTGTACCCCTGCTGCCGATGACTCAAAGCCTTTGAAGGTTATTTCTTTATTGCAAAGAAGAACCTTGCACAAATAGAAGCACGAAAACAAATCAGTATTCTCAAAAGGCGTGTGTTCAACACGGCGAAGGAGAGGACTCAAACTCCGACTCAGAGTTCTTATATTTAGAAAAATAAATAAATAAAGGATTTACACTTCAAGCTACAGAATGAAATCCAAACAAGGAAATCCAAAAACATAAAGTCCAAATAAGTCTGAACAACAAACTGAAATCAAAGAAAAACCCAAACTTGAGAATCCCGAGAAGCGACACAAAATTGCAAATGAAACAACTGAAAAAAAGGGAAAGGCTGGATTTTATTTACACAAGCACTAAATAAGTTATCAAAAACTGGTGAAAGTAAAACAAATATACATGGGGTCAGTGGAGGGTGCAGGACTGACAGCCGGCTGGGGGCCAAGGGCGTCTTCTCGGGCTGCTGGCGCAATGACAGAGACAGACGGCTGCAAACCATGTGGCCGGGCCTCGGAGACGGCGGCTGGCAACTCGTGCCGGTCGATGGGAATAGTCGATGACAGGAAAAACTTGGGCGGGGAGTCGTCGGGGACGGTTGTGGACTGGAAGCCAGCTTGCTTGACGTGGGTTGGGTTTACCGCGGAGACTGTTACAACTCCATCCAGTAAAACCTGAAGTAGAATAAGGAAGCAAAGTAGAATTTGGGTGAAGGATTGCTTGAGCATCATGAGCAAGTCACAGAAAGCAGTAGAGAAATATTAGAGAATCTGTCACAGGAAGTCAAACTTTTATAAATATCTACAAGTGTGAATTTATCCTGCAAAAAGAAACCGCTTCAATAAAGTCATAACGATATATATTCACTAAGAATATTCCACAAAATGAATACGCAGACTATATTTCTTGGAACAACAGGTTGTGCTGTCATCCATCGAGTCTGCAGAAACAGAGATATGTGTGTCAAAGACATGATGCATAACTGACCCCATTCATCTAAACAGAGCTCAGGATGTCTCAGTGATCTTCAGTGCAAACGGAGGATCTTTGAAACGATCATCACAAGGAAAAAAAAAGGATTTTTGAAGAGAAGAAGGGAAGCACCGGGAGGCACTGAGGAATGTTGAGTGACACCTGCCACCGATATGGATCAAAAACCAAAAGGGTGGGAGTCCCACTGAGTGACATCTGAGACCTGCACACACGCCGAGCGCTGCATGAAGAGTGACACACTGTACAAGGTGAGTTAATATACACTCAGCGGCTGCTTTTGAGGTTTTCAGCCTGTTTGGTGTGTGTGTGTGTCTGTGTGTGTGTATGTGTGTGTGTTCAAAACTATGGAAAATAGCTAAATAGTTCCGTGTTTATGTTTGTGTGTGTGTGTGTGTGTGTGTGTGTGCTGGCAGGTTATTGTTTCCATGTGGATATAAAAAACAGATTTGGAATGTTGACTCTGCCAGCTCGGCCTGTGTTCCTCGTTCTCAATTCAACTGATTTTATCTGCTTCATTTCAAGCAAACGGACCGAGCGGATGGAAAATTCATCACATTTCTCAGCGTCACTCAGCCGTATAATGTTGCTTTAATAATATACCTTATATTGCACTTTCGTTTTGAATAAATGCATTATTTTCTGCGTCTGCACTGTCTGAGGTGTTTTGATGCACAGAAACCTCTTTAAGAATTCTTCCTCTCCTGGAGACACAAGCTGTCAGGAGAACAACTGACAGAACTCGAACTAGAAATTATGTTTTTAATGCAATTTTGTATATTTGCAACATGAAATACGCACTGAAATGATATGCTCGTAATTTTAGTTGGCACATTATGAGGAAATAAAACCATTTACACACACAGATGCAAAATATTGACACTGACAAACTGATTAATACTGAAATAGAACCCCCCAAAAGCTAATTTGTCTCATACATTGTATGTCTCTTGGCTCTCTCCACTTTCTAATCTTGCCTCTTCAAAATAAAAGCTCAAGTTAAATTAGTCTCATATGGTGCACCTTGACTGAATTGTTTCCTATTTCACATCCATAAAATTCTAATAAGACTGTCTGCATCACAAATGACTCCATACTGTGAACCTTTTGACTCACCTTTGCAGTAGATGTCTTGCCCCTCTCTCTCTCTGTGGACCTCCACCCTGACTCCTACAGGTCAGTAGGGGTGGTGGAGTGATTATTAAAATAGGCCTAACAACGCTCTCGTAGCAGCTACAGCCGGCTGTACTGAACATTTTAAATGTTGTTTTGGCACTCACAGCACAGAAAGATCGTCGTGGTTAAACCCGGAAAAAGTTTTCAGTGGTTTGAACAATCAAAGTGCTTTAGCTATCACAAAAATATCACCATTTGTACATCCCCCATCCACCGATACATCACCTACAATATATAAATATGTCGACGAAGGTCCCTTGTGCTTCGGTATAAGAGACAGAGGAAGAGAGAGAGCGTTGTTACTTAAGGGATGACGGACGTCGGATGGTCAACAATGGTTTATTTTACTCATTACCAAGATCCCTTCGTAACACTTGACAAGTGTATTGACACTTTGGGAAATACATTTGCTCTCTTACAGATGGTTTAATAACACTCAGTATATATAAAGAGAGCAGCCACTTAGTTTGGCTTTGCATAAAGTCTGAAAGCTAATCTAAACACTCACAGTTTATCTCACTCGCTTAATCAGTATATTAACCAACATTGTGAAATCAGCCCATTGTGGTTTTTATTATGTATCAGAAGTGATTTATCAGAGATACTTCTGACAAACAATTATCATTCAGTGAGAAAGGAGGTTCGCCTGAAGGTCAATTGATGGATGAAACTGGTAGGTCGACTATGAATAAATAGCCAAAACGATATTAAAGCCTTTTGAAATTCATAACCGTCCTGATTGACTCAAATTCCTTCAACAACAAACAATCATTTTTTTTTTGCCAAACTGCTTTTTCCAAGGTCATCGATAAAAGCATTTTGTCATTAGTTTCCATCACTTGTTGGGGTTTGGCGCGACTGTTAGGGGAGACCAAATAAATTGAGCAGTATTCATTATGAAGTCAAATTAACAGATGGGGGAGGGCTTAACGCCAGGATATTTTACAGGTTAGTCTGTATTTGGCCAGCTTTAATAGAAACAGAAGCTGGAGTCAGTGGTAGCGGTGACGGGGCAGCGACCGCCGACGCTCGTACTTTAAGGAAACATTATAATTGGAACCCATGAGGCGAAGATTTATTTTTTGCTTTGTCTAATGTATTTCACATTAGTGGGGGTCCTTCATTTCATAAAGTATCCCCAATGGCCTCTCCCATCACCAAAATGTGACTGAATCTTATTACTTAAGAGACTTAAAATCGATCCGGGCCTACAGATAGCTTTCAGAAATGTTTTGGAACAGTCCCGCTATTTGTCTCCGCTTGGCTATACGTGGTCGGGAAACCACTGAAGTCTCATTAACACAGAGTTATGCCGTACAGCCAGGCGATACGTATATACAGTAATTACTACATCCTTCATGTTCTATATGTGCTAAGCTTGTGTGTAATAGCTCCTCATTAATCTCTCCTACTCAAGGAGAAACGACTCTTACTGTACCGTTGCCAACAGAGCGTATTGATAACAGAAGGAACGTCAACATGCAGAATATTTGCCAAAAAGCGTGCCCCAAATTAATTGGTGGGAAATATTACTGATGGAGAAACCTGAGCCTTTGTGTCATTAGTCTCCTCCTTCGCTCACCATCCTTCGTTCACCGTCCTCCTGCGGAGTGTGACTAATTTCTGCCCGAGCTGACTCGGAATGTCACGCTGAAAGTCAGACCTCCAGCTTTGGACAATCCGCTGCTCCTTGCAGAGACCACGGAAATCCAATCCAAATTCAATTTAGTCTTTGATTGATTACCGTGCTGGCTACTTAATTAGGTGGGCAGCTAGGCTAATAACTGATGTAGATACATAGGAGCTATTTCCTTCAGCTTCCATGTAAACATGCTCCTGACCTTCCTACCTGCGTACAGCCATGTGCTCCTTCTTATCTGTAGGTGACTTGGAAAATAAATCATCGCTCCCTAATGCTACTAAATTACACATAATCTGCTAATTTGCCTTCAAAGCTTTGGAATCCTTTTTTCTAAATGAATTAAAAGATTTAACATTTCGGCCCACTGTACTGTGTGAGGGGACCTTTGCATGGAAACCATCCTCACCTCATGGCAACGCTCAAGCAGGAGATTTAAAGAGGACAGAGGAGACCATTTAATCCCATCTGGGAGCAAACGTTTGTTCTTATCGGACAAATGACAGCCACCGAGATGACAACACAAGGTGAGCTAGATAAATAAGCGCAGCTCATCAGAGTTCTGGAAGCTTCTGGGGGCGTTGTGACAGGTGAATTAGGAAAACAGTCGACCACCAGCTTGACCTGTGATTGTCATAAGTAAATATTTTGGGACTCAAACAGACCAGGCGTGAGGTATTTGTTGTATCCAGCAAATATTGTGAAGCTGGTCTTCATAGCATGCATGAATATAAGAATTAAATTAGAATTAAACATCAGTTGGATACAGAAAATTAAGATCTGAAAATTGTCATGAGCCACGTCAAAAAAGGTTCATCCAATCTATTTCAAATGTGATCAAGTACAGGGGAACTCTGGTTACCATAAAAGTCAGAATACAGGTGCACTCCAGATTTTAGGGGCTGCTGTTTGACTACGGAGCTGCGTACGTAGAGTTGCTTGACCACCCGTGAAGATTATCTTTAACAACCGTCAGATGTCCCACTGTCTGTTTTATCTTCCTTATATTAAACTATCAGCTGTCACCAGGCGTCCCTGGAAGCTTCCTGTGCTGTTTAAATGCATCAACCATAAAGCTCAGACAACAAGGGGCTGCAGGTGTGACCGGAGAGCTGCGACCGATGACACGCTCGACTGCCTGATATGAAGTTGTAGAATAATTGAACCCGGGTGGAGTTGGACAGGTAATCTCAAGGAGAAAAGAGACAGGAGCCAGAAGTAAATCTGATACGAGACGGGAGGAAAGTAAACTACAAAATAAAACAGGAAATATTGATGACTGACGAAAAGACAAAACATGGCCTATGAAGAACATGAAAAAATACATTTAATCTCAGGTTTCCAGTCAAGTGCTTCATCAAAAATACTGATTCCACTTCAGTGAAAGGTGACATAAAGTCCTTAAATCAATAAAGTATTAAACAACATCCCTGCAATAAATCCTCACTCACATCTGACCAATAGAGCCCATTATTATAATACAACAGTGCAGTGGCATGGAAAAGAGATGCTTGGATTTTATTTTGAAATACACTGAGCAAATATATAAACAACAATAAACACTAGTTTTCCTGCAATTTTCAATTTAGGTAGTACCTCCAAAAGGTACACCAAATCCTCCAGATGTGTGACATCACAATGCCACAGATGTCACTGGGGGAGGGACATTGGCAAGTTGGTATGTCAATCCAGATTACGCAGTTCTACGTGTTCATTTTTCATCAATAAGCTGAGTTCACCTGAGGAGTCTGTTCCAGCAGTTTGGTACCACAGCCAATCGATGTCATGGCTGCAGAGGATGAGTCACATCGCTGGCATCGCCTTGGACCATCGTCTTGTGCAGCTGATGAAGTGCAGGATTTCAACAACCTGAGAATCTCTGCACAGACACACAACAACACCTGAGAGAAGCCGACTACTGATGAATCCTGTTGATCACCTCTTTCATGACCGATAGATTAATCGATTGACCAATCACTGAAATCTGTCAGATAAACTGCGGTGATTTGTGATTAACTCTGGACATTAAATCTAAAGTTTCAATTCAGACAGTGCACATAAGCAAACGGAGGAAATGTGGACAATAATCCTTGTGTTGAATAAATGTTCATGAAAGTTCAGCAGTGTTTTGTCTGTTTAATTGTTCTCTTTGATCAGATGCAAAAACACAGCAAAGGTCAACTTGGATGTTCACAGAAAGTCTCTCCGGCACTCTGCAAATCACGATTAAAAAAAAACTTCTGCACTTACTATGTATGCAAGTGTCCAAAACACCAACATTGACATTCAATTGCAGTCATATGTTTGGAGTGCTGAGTGATCTTCTTGAGTGACACGACCATTTCATGCAGACTCGCAGCATTCGTTTATGCAGACTCTCGCCTGATGTCAGCTGGACTGACTGAATGCAATGAAAGGCCGGGGCATCGCACCCAGCAGCACCGAGGTGCCGGCACATCAAAAAGAGAAGCAAAGCTTTTTGACACAGAGGAGAGGATAGCGCGACAAGCTTCAACCCTGACGGTTCACCAAAGTATGCTTTTGTATATTAGTATTTGGTCTTTCCCAGGATGCACAGAAGCAGCAGACGAGCTGAAAGAGCAAACACACCAGGGTATCTCTGTGTTAGCTGAAAGGAACATCTGAAGGCCCA
>CAAKHC010013666.1:10926-27711 GCA_901007825.1 Macroramphosus scolopax | reverse complement strand
AACAGAAAGGAAAGCAGGGGGTTGGAGGAGGGGGGGGTGATAAAACTTTGCAGCTCGTGCGCTGCTTTGATCTGGCCTACCTTAGCGCGCTGCAAGCGAAAGGAAAGGTGCTGCGGGAGTAGAAAAGGAAAAATGGAATTGAGTAGCATGGGAATTCGGGGCTCTGCAGCCAGTCACCTGCCAGTGCTTTTCTGCAAGAGAACATTTGATATCGCACAATAAAAGAGGCTGTGAAGGGCTGGAAATACTGCGGATTAACTCAGACTGTCAGTGCGAACGTCGTACTTCTAACATACGGCGGGAATAATTGCACATCGCACACATCCAGAAGAGTTTAACATATATCAGACACCTAAAGACTTCATAAAGTAGGAATGGATGCTCGTAAGCACTCGGAGGAATCGGTTAAGAAGGGACAGAAGAGAGGGAGGGCATCTTCGGTCTTCCAATGCCGAGGATGCCAAAGTTAACAGCACACAGCACGCACTGCGGGGGAAATGTGGTAACACGGGGTGAGAGGTGAGGCAGTGAAAACTTCGGTATGGTGAGCAGGGAGACCTCAGGGGGCGAGCGAGGGAGAGAGAGAGAGACCGCAGGGCGAGTGTTTTGTAATACAAAGGGAGATTGTTGTGACGGTTGGGGGGATCTGGTGAGTGTGGAAGAGGCTAAATGACAAGACAGATGCACCTTCAGTTACATATTCAGCCTTTAACATCCTAAAGGAAAGTCTGTCAGGCTCGTTAAACTGTTCATTATTAACATGTTTCGTGTTAATGCACACGTATGTAAGATGTTGCTTTTACTGAGCTGCTTTCATAAGTCATCATCGAGTCTCCGCAGTCTCCAGCTGTGGCTGGACGTCCATCTAGACTCCCTTCAAACCCATCATGGCCTCAGTTACAAGCTTCTACTGAACCGTGTGTTTTTAAAGAATCGCTTTTAACGAGATGTGAACTTAACTGTGACTCCTCAGAAAGAGGAACCTTCTTTCACAACGTATAAATCAACTCTCGGTTCAGTCTCCGGGAACGTCGGGGGCTGAGCTGCTGTCGCCTCTCGCCAGTGTGGCACAAATGATGGCATCATTCGCGAAGGCTTAAATCCCGTCCAAGCTCTTTGTGAACTGGCGTTTCAGCTGTTGGCAGCGCCGCCCCGCCGCCGGGAGCCAAACACAGTCGGTGTTGCCTCACTTCCATTTAACTGACTGGCCCCTGAATTTGGTCATCTCTGCTAATGATCATAACATGAAGTAAAAATTGTTCTGGCGTCTACCGCCTCTGCTTCATCGCTCGCTGATGAATTCTCTCCATCCAGCGATTTTCAAACGGCTGAAAGACGGCCAGACTTACCAGATCATGAGATTATCAAGCTATCATCTCCAAACTGCCAACATGCAGAGACAGTTTCTGGGTGCTCATAATAAAGTGGCGCTGCGGCGGGGAACGCTCCGTCCCGCTCCGCCGGGTGATTTAATCACAGGCTGTAGCCTCGCAGTGATAATTGGCCCATTTGGGACATTTGAGCAGTCTGTGCCACACCTCAGCTCGCCGCCCAACTACCCCGCTTTTCCCATCTCACGGTACCTCATTTGTACAATAATTACAAGATTCACTTGCTCGTTGAGCGCTGTCATGACATCACAGGGGCTCATCAGCTGAGCGGTTGCAGGTGCGGAGCATCCTCTGACGCTTGTTTTCGCACGGGTAGCATCGGCTTTCGCGAATAACCCTCGTACGCAGGGTGAGAGCGATCACCCCGCCCTGGCATCGACAGGCTGCAGAGCATGCAAACCCTTTGGAATGACAGTCAGGGCCCACACCCAACCCGCACTGACGCCACTACGTCACAACTACTCGTATAACAGGGATTACACTGAATCCATAGCTTGATACCGAGGTTAACAAGGTGAGGTTCCTTTTTATGGTTTCATTTTTTACATGAAATGCAGATGTTTGGCGTCCCTACCAGCCGTTTCCCAGCCAAACAGCCACAGGTGGAATCCAGCCCCGACTGTTTGTTGTTTGTGTTGCTGGAACAATTATTCAATTAAGACTTCAAAATATGGGGCTCGTTATGAGGTTGTGTGTTTTATTAAAATTCCATGTCGTTTCTCATGAAAACATTATTTCGCCGCTTGAAGCCTCTCACATACTTTTCCTCTATTGTACTGTGAAGTTTTTGCAACAAGGGGTCGTCCTCCCGGATCTTCTGCGACATCTTATCTTGTCCGCAGAAGGACGCGGGAGATAAGGCTTTAAGGTCGGGACGGCAAGACGCCAACGGAGCGCGGCTGTAAACGGAAACAGGGTCGCATTAATCTTTCCTTGTGTGCCGTGCATCCTTATGACTCCCATAAAAAGCTGAGTGTGTTTCTTCGGCGGCTTCTGAGCAGGCGTATGTGTAGTGAAACCACACAGCAGCTCAAAGACCTTCGTCTCCTAGACTCCCTTTTCCCACCAACCGCCCGTAATTACGCTCATTGGCCCCTTGTTTTATGTCTTTCTCTTTTACTGTACATAGACGGCCCCGGGTCCTGGATGTCTGGACCCCTTTTTGCTTGAAAAGTGTGACACAAGTAGCTCCGTCCACCTGAAGAGGCCTTTGACAGAATGATGTGTCTATAACGCTCCTCACCTCCTATACCGTGTTGGATTTCACCCCTCATATCGCCGCCAGTATGCAGCTGCGCTCTGACAGTGTTAGAGAACCATGAAATGACTATCAGGAATGTAGTTAGAAGAAGTGATGTCTCCAACCTCAGTGCGGCTCGCTTCATTCAATCCAAACACTACACAGCCGATGTTTTTGTGCATCAAAGGGTGAATTGTAAAGACCTCCGTCCCTGTTTTCCTGTTTAATCATGTTTTTTTTTTGCCTCGTCTCTTAGGGAGATGCTGGCTCGTCTGCAGCGGGCATCAAGGTGAGAGGAAATGTTTTTAATTTTCCGTGTAGTCCTCGGCCAGTTCAAACACAAACACCGGAGAGTAGCGGTGACTCAGAGGCGGTACACACCAATAGGACCCGTGTGCACTCAAGGAAAAAGGTTTACATGGTCGACATATCTGAAGCGAAAATTCTGATTAATAACGATTTAATGGTGCGACCGCTTCTTGTACCTCACCATCATGAAGATAGCTACTAGTTCCTGGGACATGTGAAGGGTTCTAGAATGGATTGGGGTCATTACAATGTCCCCAGGGTCCTACGCTCCCCAGATTTATGTGGCACTAACTGGGGGTATGACAAAGGGTCTTATGTTCTTATGTGCTCTCTCAGGGTCCGACTGTATGTTCCTCAGCTCGTAGACCCTGGGAGTTTAGGACCTTCGGGACATTGATGCGCTTACCGAATGGATTTGAAACTCTTTCAATCGAAGTGAAAACAGTTGAACAGAGACCTGTTTGAATGTATTACAGGGTGAACCTGGTGAACCTGGACGGAGTGGACACAAGGTAATTATTGCTCTTTGCGGTACATTTAAAATGATAATAGAAAGATTATGAAAAGGTAATGGACTGTTTACCCTTATATGGTTTCTATATCGGGAATAAAGTGTTATAATGTAATTTATGCCTTTTTAAACACTGTGAATACAGTATTGCCTCTTTGCCTCTGGACACTTAGAAAGTAATGAATTTAAAAGCTTGAGTTGCGCAAGATAATAGCTCCAGTTCTGACAAAGGAATTCCGATCTCAGTCGATGTATAATGAGGATTCAAGTCCACGGGAGGCTCACCAAGCAGAAACTGACACTTTGGAGCATCACAGTGCTCTCACTCACTTTACGTTTTCTTTGGCCTGACGCTGGTTTCCGAGCCCGGGTAACCCCTCCAGGTATCCTACCAACACCTCCGAATGCACTCAATCATTTTTATTCTGCTTCTTTTTTATTGTGACGTGCACTTAAATCAGCACATTGTGTTCAGGCTAGTATGACACGTCCTCTGTAGTGTATGGAATCTGTTGAGGGGCAGCAAGCATGCAGCAGATAGGGAAAATAAAAGTTATTCCTGCGCCGGTACCCTGTTTAATTAGGCTGTTTAATCCCAAAGGCCGCACCTCATTAATCACCCTTCTCTCTTGTCTGTTTGGTCCAACTGTTTCCAGATGGACGGAGGAGCTTTGTGCAAAACTAATTTTCGACTGCTTCATCTTATCTCTCATTTTTTGCAGCCGTCCCCGCTTGTGCCGACACACTCACAGATCGTCGTCCCCGCCGTAAAAAAGCCATCATGAGATTGAGTTGTTGTCTCCCATTAAATGTAACCAACGGATGGTACTTCGCTAAGTGTTTTTGAAGTAGTAGTCCGCAAGAAAGACTTGTATTCGTTAGTTTTACAATGCTCTCATTAGCCACGATGGGAATTTACGGCCCTGTCTGTGATCCCCTGAGGGCCGTTACAGCTGATCATTCTCGTGCAGTGCTAATCATTTCTTTTCATGTGCCATAAATACAATGCTCTTAATCGACCGTTAAGTTATCCAGGGTCAGGCGTTTTGTTTTGAAAGTCTCTCAGAGGCCTCATAAGGGACTTGGATGTCTGATTTATTCCACAGTTGAATCAAATGACATGGCATTACTCAAAACTTGCATGTAATTGGCGTCTGGAGTTCTCAACATGACAATGACCTTGGTAACGGCGGAATTCGCCAACTCTCGATTTTCTAGCGCTGCCAAACTCTAACAACCTTGAAGCCACGTCAGATTTCTCCAACGGCTTTTGCAACTTTAATCCAAAGTATCTTACCAGTGTTTCCTTCCAGAATCCACAACGTCTCACACCTGCCCGAACCTATAAATCAATGCAAAAATAAATCCCCATTGTATTTGAGTGGTATAACAAGCACTAATCACACTCTGGCTGCATGTGTTGGTATGCAAGTGCATGTGCAGTACCCTCTGCTAGTGCTTACTGCAAGCGAATAACAGTCGGCGTCTACTTACGGACAGCGAGCCACTTACGAATGATATCATGGTCGTAGCCAGAGAAAACACAAACAGAAAATGTAGAGCTATTAGAACCCCGAAGAGCCTACCAATGAGGCCTGACTCAGCTTAGCTTGGCTTGGCTGTAACGTGTCACACTCTTCCTGTGTAGGGAGAGCCAGGACTTCCAGGGCTGCCTGGACTCCCAGGGATAAAGGTAAATGCTTCGCTGTTTTCACCCCCAGTCATTCCCCCCCCGGTGTTGTCCCCGTCCATCCGCTTCAAGCCCATCGAGAGCACAACTCCTACCGACCGTCATGCCTCATGCATGAGAACGGAAGGTCTCATAATCTTGCTTTTTCCTGCTGTGTGGGATTTGTACCTAAACTGCAACGATCCATCTACCTGAATGGCCGAGGCACAGACACATTTCATTCAGTGCTGTGAAAAGAAACAGGCGAGCCGACAAGGCCAAGTAGTCAATGCTTTTGTTCAATGCAAACGTAGGATTTAAAGGATAATTCCAATATATTTCTCACTCTCTGTTGGACTGATTCCAAGAGTTTAGGGTTTCTATTATTTTTGAACCACTAATTTAGGAAAACAAGGCCCAAGTTGTTCTTCTTAGGTGTGAGGAATTCCTTATTGGAACGCTGCACCCCTGCAGAGGTCTTCTTCCCTCTTGTTAAGAAGTTAAGAGAGAAGTGTCCAAACTAGGTTTTTATTCTTCTTTTTAACTGTATCACAGCAAAACAACGGCAGATGGATGAAAGCTCAACAGCCCAATAATGCACACGCTCACAGAGTAGCAACCTCCTCAGGATCAGCTTGAAATATAACATGTGAATGCAAAGAATGCTCAAACAGGCATGATGACATGACGCCTGTTGCTCTTTCCCTCTTTTTGGATGCTTGTAATGTGCTGGCCCCTCTTCATTTTCCATGTTCCTACCCTCCTGTTTTCATTCAAGATGCCTCAACGCTTGATGTGTCCTAACTGTATTTTGCTAACATCGCACTCGTGTTCTGAGCTCAGCTTTTTGCGCCGCCTTTCCCAAAAGGCCTTTCCCAGAGTTTCCTGACGCACTGCAGGCGGGTTCCTCTGGATGCAGATGGTTTAGTAATACGTTAATTCGCTTTCCAAAGCAAATGTAATGTAAGTCAAAAAAAATCAAGCATCGCACCTCGCACTGTCAGCTCGCACCACATAAGTCAAATGCAAGAACAACAGCTTCCTAATAAGCGGCAGACGACCTGCTTTCTGAACACTTCAGTGCGCTAATGAGTTGCTAACAAGGTCAGTCTTATTTGTAAAGAGCCATTAATGTACGTGGGGATAACTGAACAACCCACTGACAGTTTGCAGCTGTGTGTTTGTGTGTGCACTTGTGCCCGAGTGTGTATGTGCGTGCATGTGGTAAGTGCATGCCTGTCGTTTTTCATACGTCCGTCCATGCATCTTGCGAGTTTAGCGCTCATTAGCGCAAGGTCGAGGTAGTGCTACACTTAACGCGTGTGGAAGAATGAGTAATATGTTTTGTTTGTTTTTTAATTCAGGGTGAACCTGGATTCCTTGGTCCCCAGGGAGAACCGGGGCTTCCAGGACTCCCAGGAACTAAGGTGGGCGACTTCAGATTCCTGTATATCGTCCGTCTATACAATCTGCACACAGAACGCTGCAGCACTGGTGCTTCACAGCTACTTCGTACTTCCAGTCAATGACACAGAGTTCAAACAGCCCTTTCATCACTCTGTCAGAGTGATCATCACCGATAACACTCTGGGTTTTATGGTCTCATTAGACATTATTAACGCTTTACCGAAAGTGTTTCTTCAAAATGTCACTTCTACTCCTCACTGCTTCCTTTGACTCGTGACATTATCACACCGAGAGCTCAGCTGTGATAATCCAGGCCCTCTAGAATTAATGTTCCCATTGTCCTTTCCCAACAGGCTGTTTGCAGCCCATTAATAATGTAGATATATCCGCCTTGCATTGTCCTCTGACATATCCCCGTTGATGAATCCGATATCAGGTTAAAGCTAGAACAGACGGAGCGTCGCAGGAAATATATCTGATATATTGATAGTTTTTCCTCACATCTGCTCGTGCACATTTGTTTTTCATGGGTCCCCGCTGATAGCAGCGTGCATTTAAAGAAGAAACAGCATGTATTTTCAGCTATCATTCACAAGCTGTTATATCAGGGGAAACTGATTCAACACTGCTGAATAATCTTTGGCTCCCACCAGTATCAGCTGTAAGTGATTAATAGGCTGAGCTCTGAGTTGTACCACATCCCCCTCTGTCGGCTTCCTAAAGTCACTTAAGATTGAGACTTAATTCACGTAAAGATCTGCATTTGTTTCCCTAAACAAATAGTATATGTATATGAGGTCACAGGGGTCACAAACGACCAGGAAGCAGGTTATGCCGACTCAGCTTAAACATCGAGGAATCGTTATGAGAATGTGCCGGAAGACGCGAGAGATCTTCTGTCACTACACTGAAATTCATGCCTGAAGATGCATCACATCACATAATAACAATCAGCTCTCCTCTGCACAGGCTGCAGCGGTAACTCACCTTCGATGCTGAGCAGTTTTTCCTTTTTTTTCCGCGCAGGGTGAGAGAGGCGACCACGGGCCACCGGGAAAGGGCGAACGAGGAGAACTTGGACCTTTCGGACCAAAGGTCAGTGACTTAAGGTCACAGTAAGTCTGTGGATTGAAGACTGGTGTGCATGAGGAGAAACGACAGGCTTTTAGATGTTGATCGGATGTAACTCTGCTGCCATCTAGAGTCTCCCCGATGTAAGCTCATGCAATAAAGTTCCCAGAGAGTTGAAGAAGAGTCAGTTGAATGCACTCTTTTAAAGCAAGGGGTTCATTACATTCATCAAATATTCAGTTATGTTAACAAAGAGAGCTGGTTAAACCATTACGGCATGTGATAAGTGCACGGACTCCCCTTGAGTGTGTAAAGTAAACCCAATATAAATGAGTTTGCGGTTGTTTATGTCTGGCACTGATCCAGCAGGTAGCTCCAGTCTAAACTCAGATGACCCGCGGATCTGTTTCCCGTCTTATTAGAAAGTCGCTCCTTTATCAGCGTCGGAGTTCAAATAAACACTCACTCTTGCGTTGGCATTTTAAAAGCTTGTTGTTTTTAGCGAGCGGGGAACTGCGTCGCTCTCTCGGGAGGAGCGTGAGAGGTTGAGTGCGAGTGTTCACCTGCATCTGTTGGTCTGACAGATGGATTGCACAAAAACTGCTTTTAATTTGGCGGAGAGGCGTAACGTCGGCTGAGGAAGAGGCCGATTGGCTTTTGGGGGCGGATCTGATTAACATGAATAATGAAATACTGCATTTTTTATTCTTACATCGACCCTGACGGAGGTCGAGTTCATTAAGAATTCATATCAAACACCTAAGGAACATTTAATTTTACATTCATAAGTCAAGTAATTAGCTTTTCTCTAATGGCAGGGTTCCCAAGGAGAGACTGGTACACCTGGTCTCAAAGGGTCAAAGGTAAGCATGACATGTTTACTTCACTCAAACAGAGTCTCCTTATAGGTCCTGCTGAGTTATATTGTGTTGAATTAATTTATTTTATGCCATTAAAGCTGAATAACTGCCAGTTCCAAACCTCATGCGGCTGGAGGTCTTCTTTAATTATGCATATAGCAGTAGTATTAATATGCCTATGATTATTAATGGTGTTGTTGCGCTTCGTTGTTTGTCTTAGGGGGAGACCGGCGATAAAGGAGACTTGGGATCTGACGGCCCGAGGGTGAGCATCGACATTAAAAGATGATAAATGCCTCCATTCCCTCTTTTCTTTTTTATGACAACGCTGAAGGGGGATTTTTGCCATTCGTCACAAACTTCAGGTCGTTAAATAAGACGAATGGTTCGAATTTGGTGAGTTAGAAAAAGCAGCCTTTGACAAGGCGGTTAATGTGTCAACTTTTAAAGCTTTTATCGAAGATGACACCAAGATCTCAGACATGGGCAATGAAAGATGAGGGTTCGAAGCCGTTTGCTGGTTGTAGTTTACAGTCCCATTAGCAAACTGAGACACGTAAAGAGCTGAGACGACGTCTATGACTTGAGGCTAAATGCAGATTATCAGACGATGCACACGGGCGTGGAGATCTCAGCAGTGCTTTGTGTCTCTTTTGTTCTCTGCATTGTTTATCTGCATGGAATCAAAGCATCTTGCTCCTCGCCTCCAGCTGCACACACATTCAGAATCCGTTCACAGACACGATGATTACTTTCACTACATGTCGAGCACCACCAGGGGGCAGCAGTCAAACCTGAGCAGCTGCTTGTCTTTTATGGAGTTCCAACATCACAACATGTTTATATTTTCATGTTAAGTATAACTCATGTGTGCAGAACATGCAAGATGCTTTAATGTACGTGAATGTCCATGTGCAGGGCCCCCCCGGGCAGAAAGGAGACCAAGGAGCCACCGAGATCATCGACTACAATGGAAATATTCAGGATGCTTTACAGGTCAGACACGTGATGCTCATTTTTCCTCTTATCATATGTGTCCTATAAAGTCAAGAGCAGACGATACAAAGAAGCCTGAACATTAGTTTGTATTGTTCCTCAGCAGTGGAAGTGTTTGTCACCACATCGATGGCCGTTCGTATGCAGCCTCCCTGCATAGAAAGCAGTGGATTTGCAATGAAGCATTGAAAGCAGTTACTTTTTGCAGTTTTTCGGCCGTACCTGTACAAACATATGCTGACACAAAGGTTTATTTCCTGTGTGACCTCTGCGATGTTATTTCTCACCTCCTCCCCCCCTTCCACTCCTTTGGCCTGCTGCAGAAGATTACCACTATAACAGTGACGGTAATTAGGCTCTGTGCGTTCTGTGTAATGTCTCATCTCCTTAAGTGATTCATCTTCACCCCCCCTGCATGGGCCCAACCCCGGTTTGCACTACCCTGTTGTGTGCGTGCTCCCTCCACCAGCAACATGTTTGCTTAACAATGAATGTGTGACCAACCTTACTGAGTTGCCACTTGTCTCCTTGATTGTCTTCTTAAACGTAGACGTTGCATATTCCTAATCTGAAACTAGAGTGTTCCACTTTAGGAAAAGATGAACACAGAAGCTGTGCCACGAGTGTTCTACTCCAGGATGATACACAGTAACTCTGTACTTGATCGACATTGGAATTATTCATCGATTTGTGCCAGCTAACATGTTTTCAGCTTTGGCATGTGTCCTCGAGTTCAGCATCTTATCCATCATCCTTGGTTGAATGCTAATATTTAATATGCTGTTGTAATGCAAATCATTTCATTATGACTGGCAGTTCCTCTGTTGATGAGACTTAATCCGCAGCATCGTTCCCTCGTTCGTTGATTCCCCTGATATGTCCACCTCAATCCCAGCATGCCTCCTATGGTGAGTATGATTGTATTAATGTCTCCGTCTCTCTGCAGGGTCCTCCAGGTCCTCCTGGGCCATTGGGACCGTCGGGTATAAAGGTGAATATTTGCTACACTTTCTCCACAAAATTCAGGTTACGCTTCTCCTACTGGATCCATCCATGATATTGAATCTCATGGCTAACACTTACCTAAATAAGACATGAAGACATTGACATAAGACATTGTTTCCTCTCCCAGGGGGATCGTGGTATGCCCGGCCTCCCTGGACTGGATGGAGAAAGAGTGAGATGATCTTGTGTGCTCATGTATAGATTAGTCCAAGTTCAGCTGGTTTGTTCAAACCTAAAGGAGACCTGAACATGTGCATCGACAAATTCATGCTTATATATTTTTTTCATCTTCTCGCAGGGCTACAAAGGTTCCAAGGGTGACATGGGAATGCCCGGAGCTTCAGGGGACAAAGGAACAACTGGTTTACCTGGATTACCTGTAAGAATGAAGAATTATTAGCATTTTTAGATAATCAGGATCGGCCGATGCCTAAAACAAAGAAATCTCTGCACTGTAATTGCAATTTAAATTTATAGATATTCTCTCCCAAAGACAAGGAGACGCTGCTAAGATCAAGATTTGTATTTGGTATTTTTAGTTTTATTAAAACTAAGTTCTCTGCAGTGAGAGTTTACTGCAGCAAGTAGAGACAATGCATACATACATACATACATCATTAGTGTTAAATAAATTCAGCAATTCATTCCTTTATTAACTTTATATGTTTTGTAAGATATCAGGTTTCATTCATCGGCCTCCCTGCTTGAAATATGAATCATATTTCATTTGATGGAAACTACATGTGCATCATGAATTGTCTGTTCCTCAGGGTGTCAATGGGGTGAAGGGAGACAGGGGAGATTCAGGTCTACCTGGTCCTCAAGGTCCTTCAGTAAGTTACTTGAATGAAGTCATGTGTCGCATTGTTACTATAGAATCATACGAAATTTAGATTCAACCACGGTTGTCTTATTATTTCTTAATAGAATATCTGTATTTTGTATTTGCAGATCATCGGCCCTCCAGGGTCATCAGGACCCCACGGTTCCCCCGGACCTATGGTGAGCTGCACCACTCTAACAATAATGATAATAATAATCTTTATTTATAGATTATCCTTATCAAAAAGACAGAAAACATGAATAAAATAAAATGTAATGAGAGCAGGACATTATGTTTCTTGTTCAGATAGATCGGGGTATCATCTGCGTAGAGTCGTACTTAGTACACTGCAGAGTATAAAATCACACAGCATTAGTCATTAAAGTCTGATAACTCATTGCTGATACAGGCTGTGAGAGAGTCGGTACACTTCAGATACTCATGGAAGTCCATCCACACATCTCATGAAACACGGACACCTTCAACAACCTGGAAACGTCACTAATAGATCTTCACATTTCGAACCACAGGAGGTGTTGACGAAACTAAAAACCTTTTATACACGTTGGGTTGTATAAACCTAAACTTCTTTCACTGACCTGAGACAGTCCGTATCATCTGAGACATCTCCGAAAGCAAAGCCAGTATCTCACGTGACAGATACCTTCTCGGTTAATTAACAAGACTAAGCCGACAAACTGGTGCTGTCACTTGCTGTTTGTATCTTCCACCTGCATTTTTGTGGCCTGCCACAGACGCATGTCTCATAGCGTCACTGATCTCAGTCCATTCTCACAGCCTGTGCTTATTGTTAGGATAAACGTGTGCTTTAGTTGTGTAGTTAGTAAGACGTAAAGAATGGAGTTTACTTTCACTTATGTTCTGCACCCTTCTGATGTTTTTCAGGGCCCCCACGGCTTCCCTGGATCAAAGGTAAATTGCAGCAAGAGAGTAAAACAAGTTGCAGGTGCAGCTGGAGGTGAAAGGTGTTGCACCCTCCTGCTGCCGCTGGTTGAACTTGTTTGCGCCCTGCTCACCTGCCGTCCTCGTTGCATTGTTTCTAGGGGGAACCTGGTTTGCACGGTGTGAAGGGTACGCGTGGTGAGCCAGGACACAAAGGGGATCGCGGACCACTCGGCCTCCCTGTAAGTACAGATGCACCTTGGGATATCTCCAACCACATGTCCCTGTCCTTTACTTTATTTCTCCCTTATTTTAGTCCTGTCAGATTGCTTCTAGAGAGTGTGTTTGTGTGTGTGCGTGCTTGTGTGTGTGCGTGTGTGTGTGTGTGTGTGTGTGTATATACTGCCCTCTCCATTTTGTGTCCTCATTTTCATTTGCCTGGCCTGACCCAGTAACACACGATATAATTTAGTCATTGTAAACCTTGCCATCAGCCTGTCCTAATAACAGTGTTCATCTGGTACTAATCCCGCCTTGTTCATGTCACTCATACCTCCATGACCTCACAGGGAGCCTCCGGCTTGGACGGCAAGCCTGGAATTAGGGTGAGTGTCATGTGACCAAGAGGCTTCACCACCCAACTTTTGTCTTCTTTTCTCTCCCCCCCCCCTCGCCCTCCATGCAGACCCCCCTCTTCCCTCTGATTGTTGACGCCACCCCATTGTGTTGTACTTCACGTTGACCGGAACAGAAAGCTAATATTCGCGCCACAGTAGCGACCATGCACAAAGCCGACCGAGACGTCACGGCTCTCGTTTGTCCCGTGTTGCATTAACACTGCATTAACACACACTCATGCATTAACGGTGTCGCCAGTGTTATAAATGTCCTTGTGTGTGCCACTGCACGTGTGCCAGTTGTAGTTCCAAGCCAGGCCAGATTATTGCACAAATGTGGATGTTGCTTTTTTTCCATCTGCTCTTTGTTTGGAAATTATTTTTGAAAGAGCCACTTTGCTCGAATGATGTAAACTCACCACGGCAACGCTACTCTTTGTAGGGCACGGATGGGCCGTCAGGTCCAGCCGGTCCGGCTGGTCCGAAGGGTGACAGAGTAAGATCGACTTTTCTTTTTAACAAACTATCTGCTGTTTAAAAGGCTTAAAGGATGACTGGAGACGCCGCTTTGATTGTAGTTATGTTAAAGTGAATTCCTGTGACTGCAACACTGATTTATTTACATTAGGGTGAGAGAGGGGCATCTGGAGAGCCAGGACCAAGGGGACCTTATGGACTACCTGTGAGTGTGTCAGGGACTTATGGAGGTTCAGAGCATGCATGTGTGTGACACTATTAAACGATTTGAGCTTCAAGCACTTGATAGTTTGCTAAAAAGTTACAGACCAAAAGCAACAATCCCACATTTAGAGGAAAGTATGCAGAACAAGGATTGTAGAAGGCCTGATGTTACCTGAACACACCATCTAATTATCTCCACAGAGCCTCTGAATACATACAGTGTTGCACATTTAAGTAATTTCGCCACAACCTGCAACGTCTGTCATCTGTCACACGGAAATGATCTTCACGAGGTTATGGATGTCAGATTCCCGCTACACACGATAAACATCGGCATTTCAGATTCGCATCTGTTCACGTTTTCCCCTCCGTTTATTGAATAAGGCATGCCCTGTTTATTTGTGCAAGCTTTGATGGAGAGTCGTGTGCGTGTGAACGTCTCGCACTTGTACGAGTCAATTATACGATGTTGACACGGCTAATTCTTTATTTGCAGGGAGCCGCTGGGACACCGGGCTTGGATGTAAGTCTCTTCATTTGATCAACTGTGTCTGATGGCAAAGAGGGAAAAAAAAAGACAATTAGTGAAGTGATGTTAACTAATTCTGCTTGTGTTGAGGACTCGACTTCATGTAAGTGTCAGTAATTGGCCAATTAGCACCGAGGCTGGAGAGCCACTTATTATACACAAAGACATCCAACCCACACCAACATCTTGTTACGACCTGCTTTGCATTTCAAACTCCATTCCACACATTTCATACATTGTTTTTAAGTACATTTGTTTAAGGTCCCTGACAAATGAGTGACAGTAAAAGTCTCTTAATTACCAGTAAAAACGACAGCATCCGTCATATCAGGCCTAAATAACAGAAATAATGATACTTTCACAGGGGTTGCCGGGCTTAAGGGGAGAGAAAGGCGACGTTGGGGAAAGCGGAGAAAAGGTAGAAGTAGATGTGCTGTAATGATATGAACTGCTGAACATTAGAGGACTGATGTCAATGGACGGTGACGGGAGAGTTCAAGGCTACTGCAGATAATCAGTTGTTTTTTTATTCATTTTTTAATTTAATTTGGTAGGAAACACATTTTTAATTAAAATATATATTTTAATGTTTCTAAATTTTGTGTATTTAATAAGCTAATTTTTTTATTTTATTTTGAAATCCATAAAAAATCATCCCCAGTCTTCTCAAATCAGCTTTTTTGTTCTCCACCTTTGATTGATTTGTCATTTCATTTGCCAAAAACCTCCCACGTCAGATGTTTCTGTGGCATCTGAACCTGATTTCAAGTCCATTGACAACAGGCTCTTCCAACCCCACGTCCTGTCTTCCTGCATCCACATTAAACATCTCCCTCCCCTCCGGTTCCCGGGCCTGTTGCTAACTCTTCCCTCGCTCCTTAGATGTTTTTTATGTCTGAGGAACTGTATCCCATTCCCTGGAAACCTAAAGATAAACAGTCTCTTCCATCTGGCATGCTCACACCTTGTTTACCAGCTATTTTTCCAACACAGAACAGACCCGAGCACTGCTCCTCTTCCTCGCCTGGTCTGACCAACACCACCGTTACACTACATTTCTTCTGTGCGTGTTAATGTCCATATCAAGGTTATTAACCCTCCTGTCTCTCTCACATGCACCGAATGCTTTAAGAAGACTAACTCTAACATGAAGGGATACAGTTTGAACCTTGTCACTGTTTAATGGATTTAATGACCTTCATCCTTCCGGAGGTTTTCCTTCCCTGCTACTCTTTCTCATCCTTTGTGCCCTTGACACCCTCTTAGCGATCAGCTCTGTTTCCCATCCATCCCTGCTGTAATATTCCCCCTCTTCCTGTCCATGAGGAATGTTTTCGGAGCACCCGGTGCCCTCTGGTGTCCCCTCCTCTCTAACATCTCCTTTGTAGACCTCCCTTCTTTAATCACTCCCCTCCTAATGAGTGATGTCCCGACTGTTCGATAAATGATTTTTTTAACATGAACAAATCGTTGTATTCGCAGGGGGAGAAGGGAAAGAAGGGCAAAAAAGGGCCAAAGGGCGAGAAAGGAGAACAGGGTGCCCCTGGATTAGATGCACCCTGCCCATTGGTATGTCCCAACTGTGAGCTGGAAATCGCCTCCCAGCCGAGTAGAGCAGTCGTCCCTAACGAGGATGAGGGCCCTGTGGCTGCACCGATACCGCGCTCCCTGCCCTCAGAGGGGAAACATCCCCAGACCTGAGCAACCAAACTGTAATTTCAAAATTCAGACTCCAAAACATGACATTAAATGCTGACGCAGCATATAATTGGGTCGGATTGTGGTGTCGGCAAAGCTCACAGGGCAGCTCCTCCCTCGTCCCCCCTCTCGTGTCCGTTGTTATGGACCGATGCGGGAGTTACGGGTCGTCCACCTCTCTCCCAGTAACACTCCTAGGTCTTTGCAAACAGGGTTTCCGGGGATTTAAGGGTGAAAAGGGGGAACCAGGGCAACCAGGTCTGGACGGGCTGGATGCCCCATGCCAATTGGTACAGTATTTCTCTTCTTCCTTCCACCAGTTAACCCCTGCATGCCTCTCACCTTCCACGGAAACAGAAACCATGCATGACTTGAGAGCTTCCACAGGCATCACCACAGCTACATCACATTATAAGACATGCACAACATCTCACTGACCATCTGACCGCAAGCGGCCTACTTGACACACGAATACACAGAATAAGTTGATGTAGTGAATCAATCCCTCTAACTGAAAACAAGATCCTGTCTCCTCCCAGCTGATTCCTCCAGTTACCCTTTAACCTGACGCTAACTGACTCCTGTACTGAGCTACCCATGCTGCAGACGCATGGACCCCCCCTCCCCCCTCTACTCTGTTAACTCCTCTATTTGTACCAATTGGGCCAGACCACGACGGGAAAGAGGAAATCTGAGATTATTATATAAACAGAGAAAATATAAATGTCTTTCTGCTTTTTTTTATGTTGTTTCCTGTTTAGAATGTAAATCAAATGTGTGTGTGTGCATGAACGCAACACGGGTGTTACTAATCACGTCAATTAAGCTCGTTAACGTGATTATTGACAACCGTGTGGGTCGATATTTACATCACGATGGCTGCCGTGGAAAAGATCTATGACCACGTTTTTTGAAGATACTCACTCAATCACATCTTCATCCTCTCATTGAACCAGCTGCATTCATTGGATTTAAAGACACGCCCTCTGGATTTGTTGCAGTGATAGTGGAAATTAGATCGCTTTAACGAAATCAGAGGGCAGAATCCACGTGTTGATGTGCATGAGATCCATTT
>CAAKHC010013666.1:0-10543 GCA_901007825.1 Macroramphosus scolopax | reverse complement strand
ATGGCTGCCGTGGAAAAGATCTATGACCATGTTGTTTGAAGATACTCACCCAATCACATCATCCTCTCATTGAACCAGCTGCATTCATTGGATTTAAAGACACGCCCTCTGGATTTGTTACAGTGATAGTGGAAATTAGATCGCTTTAACGAAATCAGAGGGCAGAATCCACGTGTTGATGTGCATGAGATCCATTTGCATGAAGGAGAACACACTCTTTGTAATATTTCATAAACAATGATGCAGAACTCCTGCAGGAGTTTAGAAGCTGCTGGACGGTAGTTAACTTAACTTCCTGTTTCATAAACAGGATCCGATAGACTTCAGTTTTATACGAGGTGCAATTCTCCCCGTGCAATTATACGAGCCTGAGAGAGTTTGCACAGCTCGTTGCTGCACTGACATTTCAAGTTCAATAGTTCAACGTATTTAACTCGGCTGTCAGCAGCTCCAGATGACGACTTCATGAAAGAACCGCAGTCCCGACACTGATTGAACGGTGGACTTTGAGTAGGAATACTAAACGTATTATTACATTACTTATCTGGATTAGATAGAAAAAGTAAGAGCTGTACTTTGTACTTCTCTTTCTATTACTCAACTCTCTGTAAAGTACAAATATGAACTGAAGTGTAGAACCAGTATAGAGACGAAGCACATAGAAACTGAGACTTTGATGTTGTTTGGTTCCACTTTGTGACCTGAATGTGTTTTAAAATATACAAGTTTCTTATGTGTGCTTGTACTCACACTAACTATTAACAAGAAACCCTTCAGTTCCTGTTTCAGGCTTCATTGCTGTTTCTTCTCTGCACAGGGCCCAGATGGATTACCAATGCCTGGATGCTGGCAGAAGGTAAGAGATTAAGTCACAATATTAGGCACCAATTCTTAGTGATAATGATCTCAGTGTATATAAAACACTAGATATGAAGTTGGGATTTATTTGCATGTGATGTCGTCCAATGAGTCTTAACAGTGTGTTGCAAATCTCACTACGTCAAAGCCATGAAGCGATGTGGAAGCGCCTCCATCTTCATGTCCTTCTCTCCCCTGTGTTTTGTCTTGCAGTGATCACTCTAACCCGAAACGCATGGAGTTTGTAAATAATGCTTATTTTATGGTATTTATAGTTTTTTTTAAAGGGAATAAAAAAAAAAGAAAAATCTAAAAGAAGTGTACACCGATACAAAAAGAGTCCACAACCCTAAGCTGCTTCTACTCACATCGACGTGTGTGTGTCCGCTCTCTCACATCCACATCGTGGTGGAGTTCCGACCCTTCGGCCGGCGGCAGAACTTGTCTCTTAGTCTTTGCATGGCTCAGACTTGGAGCGGCGCAGCCCGGCCTGATTCACAGGGGGTGAAAGGAGACGTGGGAGGAGGAGGAGGAAGTGGAGGAGGAGGAGGGGATCTGGCCTGGCTCTCTAACACCCAACGCTAGGTGTTCTGTGTTGTTTCGTCTCAACAAGCTCACCGACCCATTCACGCAGCATCGTTTCTCTAAATGACTAAAAAAAAAACAAAAAAGGAGAAAGGACCTTGCCGAACTGAACATTGCACCCCCGACCTTGCAAAAGCATGAGTAGTATATTTATATGTATTGTACATACGTGTCACTGTTATGTGGTTGCGTCACGGCTTCTGCAGAGAAGAAAAACAACACTAACACAAACACAACCCAGAGCTCTGAATTAGTAATTATTGCTTTTTTCTTTAATCTTCCCAAGGGAGTCACGCCGTGGCTGGTAGCCTGAAAAAGTCCAGAAAGTAAAAGATTTTTGTTGCTTTATTGAGGTGCTGCCTGCAGAGGGTTTGTTGATAATCAGCAGGTTTTCACCGTCGCGCTCACGTGGCTCATCGGAGCGGCGCCTTCCGACAGCGACGTGTCTCCGGGATGGGAGCGGAGACCCTCGGCAGGCTCACACGGATTTTAATTGGGTCGGGCCTTGTTTGAAGGACCCGCCCTCTGAGCACGGGAGTCACCGAGAGCATCATCGATCTCCATAGAGATCAGCTGGAGCGACCTGCCTCGCTGCAGGCGACGCCTCCACATCGACTGAGAGCGTTTTAGAATGCAATCATGTTTTATTTTTTTGTTCTTCTTCTTTCTTTTTTTTTGCTCTCATTCTTAAACATTGTTTGTATTTTATGTATAATAGCCTTTGGTGCCTCAAGCTTTTATTCATTCCTTTATCAGAACATGTACAACTTTGTGTCCTATTTTAAAATCATCGTACTGATGTTGGTTGCAGAAGATGTTTGGTTGACGTCACTTGCAGATTACAGCCTCATCTGGCCAGTAAGATTACAACCGTCTTACTCATGGAGGGCGTAAAAAAAAACAAACATCCAGCAGTGTTACGAATATGCTTCTTGGGGTCTTATCGGTGTTGTCAGTTCACTGCATGCACACAGTGTGTTACTTTAAGGACTTCTTAAATATTGAAGTGCATCAGAAGGTGAAGCACAAACGGGGGTGAGACTTCCTCCAACAAGCAACAATCAAATAACACTTTTACATTTAGGACCTTAAAGCATTAAGGCAGCATGCGATCAGCAGATAGTACACACAGTAAGTGTGTAGTTCAGTTACCAGGTCATTCAGAAAAAAAACACCACAATCTCACTTGTGGCCAGTCACATTCCGAAACAGGTGGAGCAAAACGAAACGAAGCAGCCGTCAAAGCTTTTATTGACCGTTACATGTTCAGTGTGTCGCCTTCTGACGTGATACCCACAGTACAAGTTCTTCTTCAACGTGTGATTTACTTCTTGTCGTGCTGCAGCGGCTCCTGCGTCACTGTACCGTTCATCTCATCAGTATAAAGAATGGATGCACATCTGTACAGATCATATCGGTGCTACCTGACAGGAGGTCAACAACACTTTAGTTGACGCGCCGCCAGTGGCCACAACCACACAACAGGTTTCTTTATTGTCGCTGAGGGTTTTTTTTTTTAATGTAATGTAACAATTCTACTCTATTTGATTTTTTGCATATAATTGTGTCTTAGTATTTCAAGTTGTACATTATTTATTTTTATATATAATTTTCTTAAAAAGAAGGCATTTGGGTTCTAAACAGCATTCCTATCAGTTGTTTTGGCTTTTGTGCGTCTCTGTTGGTGTTACGACACATTTAGGATCACGCAGAAGGTATCATGAAGCAGTAACGTCCGGCAGGAATCCACAGGATACAGACCAGTGTGCTCACTGTGTGTTTTACTGCAGCTTTTGGCCTTATAATGAAATACACCTGCTTTTATTTAAGTTTGGCTAACAAACTCTGCTGGCCTGAATGTCGGCAGGCCCCAGTTAAATATCACTGCTTTTTCTCTTCTCTCCCTTCTCTTTGCATTGAATGTAGTTCGATATATGTATAGTGGATTGTTAATGTACTGTTGAAATGTGTGAACATTTGACAAGAAGTGCAATTTATACCTTTTTGGTTCCTGAGTGTAGCATCGAAAAAAATGCGGCTGGAAAAACGTCACATCGTTGTGATTTCTGTGGCTCCATTTCTTCGGCCGTGCTACCCTGTAAACCACTACCTGTAAAAAAATAAACAAATAAAACAAAAAAAAAAAATATACTGGCAGACAAAGAAGCAAATGTAAACACGGAGATTTCGTCGAATCTCTAATTTCATTGATTTTTTTTGTTTGTCTGTCCCTTCGCTTATGTTACTTCCATTACTTACTCTTCACTAGGTTTTTGCGATGTGTTTGATTTCCAGCCGTTGTTACAGTATTCGTCCACACGAGGTGCTGTGTCGTTAGCATGTGCAGCTATTTTTTAACGATTTTCTTTTGTTCGAGTATTCTTGTTTTACGGTTTCATTTCTTGTTAACTCCGCCATCAGCGGAAGTGCCAAAACATTTTATTTCAGTTTCAGCATCAGCAGAAGCTCGGCGGTCGGGCTCCGAAAGTGACTCACAAATATCCCTCGTGTGTTTTTTTTCTTGTTGTCATTTTTCGCGAAAAAAAAATAAACCAGAAAGAAACAGTAGCCTCGACGTTCTCGACTCATCACAACCTCTCAGATTCAAAAGGAACTGAATAAGCCACAACCACAGAATTCCTCTGCGTTAGACTGACAGGAACTGGTCACACGGCTCTAATGTACGGCCTTACTGAAATAACTAGATCACCACATGCTCCAAAATAAGATGCATTTTGTGACTTGGTTTTATTTTGATTGTGGTTTTATGTTTGGTTTTGCATTTGTATCATTTTTTTTACCCACTTGATTGACATTTCTTTGAAGACCCTTGTGTTCAAATATTTCAAGATGACATTTCATATGACTGTACTGTTGGAGCCAAATAAACACAGTCTTTCGAATACATTCTGCTTTACTGTGCTTTACTGTATGAATACACATATTGACTGATTGATTGATCAAATAGAAATCTTAATTTTGAATTATTTATCATTATTTCTATATTTAATATAAGCCTCCGATATTCTATAGGCCGAGGGATGAACCGCGCATGCGCAGAGTGATTGTCATTACTCAAGTTGTGTCTCACTGGAGGTGTTACAGCTGTCCCGGGCCGCCCCTACACACAACAACAGAGAGGAAGAATTTACAACCTGTTACCGTCCTGCCGGCAGCACGAGACAGACGCGCGTGCGCTGTTGTGCGTCTCTTTGCGCGCGCGTGCGTCCGTGTACGTATAAAGCCGGGGCCCGCGAGCGCGCGCTCATCCAGCCAGAGAGGAGCAAAGAGCGCGTCGTCCTCCGACTCGACAGCAGCAGGATGTCCGCGGAAAAGTTAGATAAAAACCAAACCATCGACCTGCGGAAGAAGCACATCGGGTGAGACAACTGCACTCAGATTAGAATAAGAAGTGAGGCAGAGCATCTTTACAATACTTAACAATTACTTTCTGAGAACTTCATTAAAGTCATGAGGAAAGGTGTTAATTCACCTTTAATCTGTAAAGGTGCAGTGCATAGTTTTTTTTGTGTTACATCATGTCAGGACTTCCGGTTCATTATATTTAACAGTACTACGTCCTCCTCTGTAGGCCGTCCTGTAAGATCTTCTTCAGTCATGACCCCATCAAGATCGTGCAGGCAAAAGGCCAGTACATGTTTGATGAGACAGGACAGCGATACCTGGATTGCATCAACAATGTGGCCCACGGTAAACACACACATGCGCACTCACATTGCTTTTCAAGGCACGTTTATGTCATCATGTCCTCCGAAAGCCAAGAGACTCGTTGTCAATCAAACTTGGAATTAAAAGGGAGCGGTTTGATTTTTGGCTCTTTGTTCATGGGAACTGTGTTGATTGACAGCAACTTGTCTGTGACCCTAAACCGCAGGTGGATTTCCACATTTGTATAGCATATTTTGTTCAGTCATGCTGCCATACCTGCTGCAAAAGAAAACATCCTAAGAAACAGACAAAGACATGTAAACATGGGCTAGTCTGCTGTCATAAGAATGCACGAGCCGGAGGACTTGACAAATAAGTGGTGGTGCAGACCTGATTTCAGGTGACAAAAGCCGCCCTACTTGCTGGAAGGAATTCAAGTCATGTGCCAGGTTACAGTAAGATGATGTAAGGAATGTTCTCACCCTGTGTTCACCCTCTGCTTGATTCCTCAGTGGGCCACTGTCACCCAGATGTGGTGAAAGCCGGAGCAAAGCAAATGGAGCTCCTCAACACCAACTCGCGTTTCTTGCATGACAACCTTGTGTTGTATGCCCAGAGGCTGCAGGCCACACTGCCCGAAAAGCTGTCTGTGTGCTACTTTGTCAACTCTGGGTATGTCTGCAACACTGAAACTGTCTATAGCATGTCAGGAAGGAGTGTTTGGGTGTTGATCACTGGCACAGCACAGGAAGTAATACTGGATGGTCATCGCCTTTTGATTCAAGCCTCATATCCCATTGAACGTATGCTTCGGCATATAAGCCGGCTTTTTCAGGCTCGACCTGGACATCCCAGGACATCAAGCCGAACCACACCGGTTCTGGGTGTCCTTATAATGCGCGCACACAAAAGACGTGCATACGCCTTTTTCTCACACATAATCTGACTTTCATAGAGGACGTCTGTGCGTACTTCAGATGACGTGCACACAGGTTCTGTTCAGTGCAAGTTAAGTCTGTTGTTCTAATTGCTGTCTAATAATTAGCGGTCAAAACAACATTGTTATATGCAATTATAAATATCCATTCCTGGCTTTAGATGGGAGTTGAAATCAGACTTGTGTGTGTGTATGATTGATGTTTATAACAGAGGATCCACACAGACGTTCATGCGTCTGGACTCTACTGTGGTTACTTATTTATCTGCTTGCTGAATTACTGCAGTGTGAACAAGAGTTATCTGGTCCAGGGTGATAATGTTGATGATGACGATGACCCTTCAGAGTATTTATTAGCCGTAGGGGAACCAGGTTATAAACATGACATAACTGCGACATAAAGATATGAAACTGCTGCACTGATCAGAAACACGTTATCAGATGTTCTGTTCAACACGAGATATGAGAACATCTGAAGCTTTTAGAGAGACTAAATAAGAGGCACAGACATTCCTGGATTTTAGCTTCATCGAATGATTATGGTTTCCATCCCCGTTTGATTAAGTTACGTTGACGACGAATGAGTCAACCATCAAACGGTGTCTGACACGCTAGCGAAGTCCACCTGTGTATTTTGTGGTGACTGAGTAACTCGTGGTAACCCCTTTGCCCCTTTGAACTGCAGATCTGAAGCCAACGACCTGGCCCTTCGTCTGGCATGGCAGTACACAGGGAACAAAGATATCATCACCCTCGACAAGTGAGTGCGAATGTTCCCAAACACCTGGAATGAAATCATACAAACGGTTAAATCGATCGATGTTTAAATGATAATTGTGATTGAGAGAACTTGCTCACGTCGACTGTTCTCCTTGTTTGCAGTGCGTACCACGGCCACGTCACATCGCTCATTGACATCAGTCCCTATAAGTTCCACCAGCTGTCAGATGCTGAGCAGAGTCAATTTGTCCATGTGGTGAGTGCTTTTCCTCTCCCCGTCTGCCCGCCTGCACGCTATTAAAACACCATGACTCAACTTGCTCTCCTGGGCTTTGGCATGCTACTTAGGATCCCAACACGAGGGGTTAAAACTACCAAAGTGGGAGAGGGATAACTTCACTGTTAGTGATATCATCTCCTGCAACTCATATTCCTGCAGCGTTGGTAATCCAAGCACATTGGGTGGAAACTCTACAATTTAAACCCCATTTTACGTTGTAATATATTCAGTAAATTATTAACTTTATCTACTTGGTTCATTGTATGTAGTGGCAGACAGAGATTAGGGATACAAAAATTCATCCTCTGTCCTAGTAAGTGAGGCGGTAGGCTAGAAAGTCAAAGAGACAGACAGTAGGTGAGACAGTGTGTGAGACAGACAGTAAGTATGACAGACAGTTGTCGAGACTGTACACGAGACAGTAAGTGAGACAGTACACGAGACAGACAGTAAGCGAGACAGTAAGTATGACAGACAGTACACGAGACGGTAAGTGAGACAGACAGTAAGCAAAACAGTAAGTGAGACAGTAGGTGAGAAAGACAGTAAGTCATACAGACAGTAAGTGAGACAGACAGTAAGTATGACAGACAGTAAGTCATACAGACAGTACGTGAGACAGACAGTAAGTATGACAGACAGTAAGTATGACAGACAGTAAGCGAGACAGTAAGTCATACAGACAGTAAGCGAGACAGTAAGTCATACAGACAGTAAGTATGACAGACAGTAAGCGAGACAGACAGTAAGTGAGACAGACAGTAAGCGAGACAGACAGTAAGTGAGACAGTAAGCGAGTCCCAGACGGACCTTTGGCGTCTTGTCTTGCAAACTTCAATCTCTCCTCTTGCAGGTGAAACTGATTAAACCAAAGTGACTTGGTTCATCTGTTCCGTGAGACCTGGAGGATTCACACGCTGCATCTAGAAACCCTCAATGTAAACACGACTTGTTGTTTGTTTAAAACAACAAGTTGTTGTTTTAAGTCACAGAGTAAACAACACCGATGACCTTTAAGCCCGTCTGAGTGCACACACGAAGACCTCGGAGGAAAATACCTGCGCTGAGACAAACAACATCGTCTGCTGGTGCTGCTTGTTGACAACCAGCCTCGAGTGTTGCTCACCATATCTGGAGCTGTTCTGAGCCTGCGTGTTTTATTTATGACCATTGACACTTGAAAGGAATCAGGTGTGCCTACCGCTGGTCGTACCCGAGTATAATGAATTCTACCTGATATTAAAATCCTCATTCAATCTTAATAAGAAACCAGGTCTTTGCTGTTTGCAGAGGAAGTCTGCACACTCCAAACCCCCGTAAAGATGAACATGTGTCATCTGCTCCAGTAATCACTGCAACGTCTTCCTCCCTCCTCAGGCCCCGAGCCCAGATGTATACAGAGGCAAATACAGAGCGGACCACCCTGATCCTGCCACGGCGTACGCAGACGAAGTCAAAGGCATCATAGACAAGGCCCACGAGAAAGGAGGCAAGGTACAGTCGGCGTCCGATATCGTCCCCGTATGAAATAAATGAAGCATATGGCTCCTTGATTGTTCATCTTTTTAAAGGGATCGGCCCCGTTTTCAGTGATGAAAATAACATCACTGCGATTGTGGGATATCACGCACACACGCAACCGATGATTCTGGGCGGTAACTCCGTGACACGTGTTTTAGCATTTAGGCTAACCAGTGTTTTGTATCAATCTTCAGACAACCCAGTGAAACCAGCGTGCTTAATTAGGACGTCTACAAGTCAATTAATCTTGTTATAGATATCTGTAATCATGACTTTCATAGACTGGTTGCCTTGCTTCTCCTTTTTATCATCCGTTATTAATTATTTTATTTCCCCTTCTTTCACTCTTTCTTGTAGGTTCTGGGCAACGACTTGGACTTTTAGGGTGAAAACACAAACCCCCCCGTTGTGTAGGGCCTCTTTGAGTGCAAGCTTATATCCTGTGTTCAAATCCCTGTGGGTGCTTCCAGTGGCAAGAAGGACAGGACTTGCAGCCCAGAGATTATACTGATTGTACATATAAAAAACAAATATTGGATTTCATTCAACACACAAGTGTCGTTCGTTTCCGTCCCAGGCATTACGTGACCGCCCGGCACTTGTTTGTCTGAAGAGGAAAGTCTACAGGTCAAGGATGCCAGGACTCCTCCTCTCTCCCCCTTTATCAGTCCCACTTCAGATTGCACATGATTTATTTTTCTCTTGTGCAGATTGCTGCTTTTATTGCTGAGTCATTGCAGAGTTGTGGTGGGCAGGTCATCCCGCCTGCAGGCTACTTCCAGCAGGTGGCAGCGTACGTACCAGAGAATTTGCTATTTAACTCAAATCTCATGGCCGAAGTCTGAAAGGGACTCGACCGATCACGAACGTGTCCACTGTATGTGATTGTTTCTGCCTCCGGGTCCTTCTGCCCTCTACAGACATGTCCATAAAGCAGGTGGCATTTTCATCGCCGATGAAGTCCAGGTGGGCTTCGGCCGCGTCGGCACCCACTTCTGGGCCTTCCAGCTCCAGGGGGAGGACTTTGCGCCCGACATCGTCACCATGGGGAAGCCTATCGGCAACGGCCACCCCATGTCATGCGTGGTGACCACCAAAGAGGTGGCAGAGGCCTTCCAGTCAACCGGGATGGAGTATTTCAATACAGTAAGAGCGATTTAATATTTAGACGGGGAAGCAGGATGGTTGTCAACAGTATTAACACACTAGATTACAAAAGGAGAAACACTTCATGGCGTCTCTGCTTTTTCCCCCACGTGGGTGAGACCTGACCTCATCGCTGACAGGAAGCTCTTGTCCTTGTTTGCGGAGCGTATCAACACATCTGTTTTGCAGATTATGGGGGAGAGAACATTCCTCTTCAAACAACTGCTTTTGCATTGACAGCAGCAGATCACAGTAATCTGCTGGGAAAAGAAAATAACAGTATAATACAGTATGTTACAGTACAATAATTAACAGTATAATACAGGATGTTACAGTACAATAATTAACATTATAATACAGGATGTTACAGTACACTGCATTGCTTTACAAAACAGAATATTACATTATAGTACTATATATTATAATGCAGTGCATTACAGTACATTAAATTGTCAGCCCCAACTCTACTGACAGACGACTGTTGATCTGCTGTGCATTGAGGTCACCAGGCTCTCCGGCGGCCCTCGTCCTCCCGTCATTAATAATGTGAAGCTAACCCCCGGTGTGATATTTCCTCCGTCTGCGGGTTTTAAATTTCGCAGTTCGGAGGGAACCCGGTGTCGTGTGCCATCGGTCTGGCCGTCCTGGACGTGATTGAGAGCGAGGATCTCCAGGGTAACGCGCTGTGTGTGGGGGGGTACCTGACCGGTCTGCTGGAGAAGCAGAAAGAGAAGCATCCGCTGATAGGAGATATTAGGTAATGCAAGCACACGATCTCACACACTCACAGAGATTCAGGGTGACTATGTTGCGTGAGACTAAATCAG
>CAAKHC010013663.1:4525-19737 GCA_901007825.1 Macroramphosus scolopax | reverse complement strand
ATGTTAAGAGGCGTCGTGAAGCTCCGAACGTGAGAAAAGAGAAAAGGCCTCCGTGAGATTAGCATGCGGAAAAACACTTATGTGAGCGTATCGCAGTAAACAAGCACTTAACACAAACACGGAGCACTCAACTGGTGGGCCGAGCTGGTTGCTTCAACCTCCTGACGGCAAACACTAAAAGCCTGAGGTCAGGAAGTTGCTTTGTACCTCGGCTGCACGGCCCCCTGGGACGCGTAGTCTCCTCACCTCCTGCTATTAGACACAGCATCAGTGCAGCGTGAAGAACGCGGCTTTGAACCGGCTCCCTGTTGCACACACGGAGCCGTAAACCTCTGCATGCAAGCAGGGAGATTATTAGATTAGGAGAGAGGGGGCAACACCCTGATTCTGGTTTCACTGAAGCAACAAACATGAGGTTCGCTTAGTTAGTCTGCAAGGTGCTGCAGGATATCAGCAGGAGGACGGCTGTTCGCTGCCATGCTTCCTCCTGCATAAGCATTCTACTTTACATGACTCCCTAATGGAGGCCTGATGTCTTCTTGGCTTCCAACCCAACACAATCCCATTAAGTTCTGGTGCACGTCGAGCGCCGCTTGTTGCTGCTGCTGCTGCTGGCTCAGCGAGACGTTCGGGAGGCTGATGTCTCGGTGACACCTAATACAAGACCAGGAGATGGTTCAGCTTCAAGAACAATGATAATCCGCCCGTTGTTCTTCCTACATATGACGCAACGCTCCTACAGTAACAAACCCAGAGCAGTGTGAAATAAAAGTATGAAATATTTACAGGCGACACATTTTGAGGACAGTCGAGGCTGCCGCTTCGGGTGGCGGCCGGCTCGGAGGCAGCAGACAGGCGCAGCCTTTACCCGTCATTTTATTATTCATCCGGTGAGGAGTTCCCTCATGCATTCGTCCCCCCCGTTGTGCCTCATCAGCTGTGACGCCGCTCTGCCTCCACATCCAGGTCACTACGGAGACGAGGCAGCCGGACGGCACTGCGGTTAACGACACCGGTGTGTGAGTGGATTCAAGTTCATCACAACTTCTATCTTGGAGGACCAGGTTTCGTTAATGTGGAGCGACTGAAGGTCCTGAGAGGTCGGGGACGTAGTGATGTCGACACCAGACAGCCGTTAGTCTTAATGCATGCGAGGGCTTGTTTAGATGGAATCTAATCCAGCCTGTATAATCTACAAGAACAAACAGAGAGGCTCTAAAATATGTCACCGCCGAAAAAGATCCCAGCTTTTTCTTCCTCCCTCTCCTCTCCGGCCAAGAGATGAGCTCAGTGGATTTGTTGAGTAATGGACTGAGCTGATCAAAACCATCCCGGGTTAGTCACGCGTGAGACGGGGGAATATCTGGGGGGAGTTCAGCGGGTTGATGTGTGACAGGTGAGCCGCAGCTGGAGCCTCACGAAGAACATGTGAGCTGTGAGCTCTTCGCAGGGACGGGGAGGAAGAAGAGGGGGAATAAGCTGAGGGGCTCTGACATGATGCTGGTTTAAGTGTCAGGAAGCGTACCATTTCTCTCGGGCGTTGCAGACTTCCAAATGCTCTTGAAGGCAACAATGTCATTTAATACATGATGAGCAGCAACTTATGACAACATAACTTTTGAATTGAGATCTATTAAGATTTAATAATCATGTGACTAATCAATCCATATCTCACCTTTTGACCCTGATGATCTGATCTCTCATGGGCTTGATGTCCTGAAAACTTTGCTGGTTGACCAGACTGTAGACCAGGATGAAGCCTTGGCCGTTCCTGATGTAAAGGTCCCTCATGGAGGCGAACTGCTCGGTGCCGGCGGTGTCCAGGATCTCCAGCACCGACGGGGACGAGTCCACCTCGATCTCCTTTCTGTAGAAATCTTCAATCGTCGGGTCGTACTTCTCTATAAACGTCCCGGTGACGAACTGGACCGTGAGCGCGGACTTCCCCACCCCTCCGCTGCCGAGCACCACCACCTTATACTCCCGCATAGCGCTCCGGGTAGATCCGGCATGCAGAGGAGGAAGTCTTCAGCAGCTGATGGAAGAAAGGATCCCCATGCACTCACATTAAAGGCATGACACAGTGGCAGTCTGCCGTAAATGAGGTGTAATTATCAGACGGAGCTGATGTCGGAGCATTCAGCCCGGAGATGCTCAGCTTCTACTGGAATATTCCCACGCTATCTTGAAGGGACTTCATCCCAGAGGCATCCATAATGCAATAAGGCGTCGGTGTGGCAGAAATAAGACAGGCTATTATTAGAAACAACTGGACTGCACATTTTATGTGCTAACACTACATTCGTCTGCGCGGCGGGACGCGGCGGAGTTAAAGGCGAAGAGCGGGTTTATCCTCCAGGAGACTGCCGGGAATCCACGATCACTGGATGCTGCTGTTTCCTGGAAGATATGGGGGGCGATCCGTGCCGCCGAGCCGAGAGGGGAGGATGAGAGGAGGTGATAATGATGTCATGCTTGTGGGGAGAAGCGTCCTTATCTGCATTAGAGTGACAGTGTAAATGTGTAATTGACCATTAAAAGCTTCCTCCTTTGCTTCTTTAGTTGATTTTTTAAAATCAATCAGAAGGAGATCTCAGTTTCTACCTTTGTAGGAGTGAGACCACAGATTTGCCTGTTTGCACGCGTCCCAGGAAAATAAAACTTCAAAGGAGACACAGATGCTAGTTAAGACACTTAGTGGAAGAAGGTATTTACGGGCATCATGGCCGCCGCAGGAGTTGGAGAAGGTGGGGCAACCAACCGATCCTCCTGCTTCCTCTGAAGTCACCTTGACGGCACATTTCACTTCCCCTAGAAGTTATGAAACAAACAAACATGTCATGAACATGCACTGTGAAGAAGGAACACGATGACGTAGAATCCGCTTCTTCTCGTGACGTCATCGTTCATCGTCAGCAAGCGTCTCCTGATTCATGGAACATGTTATTGAGGGCTTTCATGCTTTCTTGTGTTCTTATGCGACACCTCCAGCTCACATTATGACCCTCACGTTGTCTGAAAGCAGGTCTCTGATTGGTTAACAGAAAGGTTCTTTACACGTTTCTGTATAACTTCAGAAAAATCCCCACTGGACAAACCGGAAGTGACACAGACAATAACAAATGAAAGAGTTTGCTGGTCCCCCGTCGTTGTTTATCTGTGGGAAACATGAATTATTATTTCTTAAGCACCAAGTTTTGTGTATTTTCGGAGCTTATTATCTGCTAATGTTCTAACGATACCGACATGCTGTTTATTGACTTTTATGGTCACAATTCCCAAAGAGGGAAGTTTTATTTACAAAGACCAACTCTCAAGTTGTATAAACAGCCGCAATCCTGTTCAATTATCATCCCTTTATGAGTCATTGGACGGAGTTTAGGATGCAATGCATGTATGATAATACTGAACTACGGTCAAATACACAAATACAAAGTCCAGACAAAAAATAAATCCTTTGATTTTCTTTATTTCTTTCTTTCAATAGATTTTACACTATCCTGCTGGAACCAAAGAAACATTTGACTATAGAAACATAAAATAGCACAAAATATATGTAAAAGAATACATTTAAAAATGATTACATTGAAACTATAAACCAGATGAGGGTTTCCTTGTCAATTCATGTCTTTACTTTGTTGGTTGAGCACACTGCAACAATGATGGCACAGCCAGTCACCATCCACAACCTGCAGTCTCCAGTGTGGCGCCATCTGCTGGCCGAACGCGTGAATTACAAGCTCTGCACAGTTCCATTGGAAGGTGATGGGACAAAAGCGTTCACGACCAATGTGGGAGACGACAGAGAAAGATCTTTGACTGCTCGTTCTGTTGCAGTCGCCCCATTTGGCCTTTTGATGCGCACGATAAAACCTTAAAAAATGTATTTATATATAAAGATATATATTTGAAATAAAACTGAGAAGGGGTTTGAGAAAAAGGACATCTCTAATATTCTTTTTCAAAACATAAAGCCATAAGCACAATCGACTCCAGATAAGGCAAAGTGTTGGGATAAGCTGAGTCTGCTCAGTTAGTGCTTACATTTTACCACCAATCGACCCTGACATGTCAAAAACATTACGTCTCCGGGGGATTCCATTCACAGGGGCATTGTGGGTAACCAAATTACATTTTGTGTAATTTTTTTTTTTTTTCTCTCACTAGGAACATTCAGTTATCATTTAATAAGAAAACAAAAGTGTTGTTGTCCATGCAACATGCACCGAAAAAAATAAAACACTGGATCAACTGATTGAAGTAATTGATTGTACACAACGTCCTTTACGAACTTCGTTGGTAGTTATACTCTGTTTCCAACAAAGGGGTTGAAACGTACGGTAGGTCGGTGGCACCTCGGGGCCGTGGGTTTGAATCCCACTGACGTCTCTTGGCTGTTGCTTACTTGAAACAATCGGATTTCTCCAACATAATAAAACAGTTTGCGTGGACTTTAAAAGACGAGCTAAACACAATAAATCATTTACAATGAGTCAAGGTCAGAAATTCTTTTTAGAGTTGATCCAGCGTTTTCTTTTTTTTCCGCGTGTTTGTTTAAAGTAATTTCCTGTCGTGTCTGCTTTTTATCGATCACCATACTAACAGTAACCTCTAATCCCTTAAAGGAAAATGACAAACAGATTACATCTTTAAACAGTAAGAAAAGTGCAATCCTTAACTCTAGTGATACATTGATTAAAATGTCTCAGTGTGGAACCTAAAGGTCCTTTGTCAGGGGAGGTGTCGTACATCAGAACTTAATAATTTATAGATTATTTAGACGACTTGATTTAAGTGATACGGTCACAGCGCTACAGCGGCTGTTTGCTAATGAAAATATTAGGTCATTGTCATAATCTCAGTGAAGAATAAGAAATGTTAAATATCTTCTTTACAATCTACCGTGTGTACAGTGTGCTAGCAAAATGAAACAAAATCAACTTAACAATGTCATTTACAAAAATACCAAACTTTAGTAATTGCAACATTTGGTTGCCACAGCAACAACTTAATATTGTTATGAAATACTATCATACTAGATTGAAAAGTACATCTTTTTTGAAATTTTCTCCTCTTTTTTTTTTTTTTGGTAAAATGTCATCTATACAATAAACATTTTCCCAACAACACAAGCAACTCTATTACTATGCTTATTACTGCAACATGGTGATCTTTTTTCAATGAGAAGGCAAGAAAGGTCCAGTGGCTTTCTGATTGGTGGGTTGACATTTAAGCCCCACCCCTCGCTCCTGTGCAACTTCTCATTGGCTGAACTGACATGTTTGACCTTGAAATGACCAACCATGCAGAATGTAGCACAGCTCAATAAATTACATTCATTTCAAAATAGTTTACAACATTGTATCTGACTAAAATTTCGACCAAGAGTAACATAAGATAAATTACAAGAAAATATAACTTTTACCCCCTTCCGCAAATATTACACACATGTCGTACTGCATGAGGAGACAATCAAAGAGACTGGAACCAAAACTAGGGGATTGTCAATGTTAATCAAGCACCATGAACATCAGTGTTTCGAAATAAAAAGCAAAATAAAGTTTAGTATCTTGATTTTAAAACATTCTAATCATAAAACGCAACGAGGGTTCGTCTAAAAATGGAGGCTAGAAAACAAGTTGATTGTTCTGGGAAGTGCAGGCGGAGGTGTAGGAGGGCGTGGGGGTGGGGGTGGTGGTGGGGGGGGGTTCAAACATACCTTGATAGTACACACAGCACAAATTTTTTTTAAATAACTTTGAATACATTTTCTAGAACCATGAATATAAACTCTCAAAATAAGAGACACTTTACATACATTACACGGTTTTACAATACAGTTTCTTCCTCACTCACGTTCCTCATGTAAACTACTCAAACATGGTAAGAAATGATGGTACACCATGAAAATCACCAAACATTCTACAAAGCTATTTTTTTTTTTTTTTGATTTCGATAAAGTCACTTGTGATGTTAATGAACAGTTAGTAGAAAAACTGTTTCCAGTAACGATTCGCAAAATGTGATGGTCTTTCCCGAAAGGTCAGCGTAGCTTCCGACAGCCAGTGCGTCGTGTCTTTTAGTGATCCACTCCGGATGTATGTTGTTGATGAGCATTTTTAGGCACTTCTACAGTTTTCTAAAATGAAACAGGATTATCGGTGATAGTGGGGTTGGACAGGACAACCGACGGTCACAGATAGCCCTCCAGTCCAAGTTCAAGTCATCTTCTGCTTGACGAACATTGTCAAATGTTTTTTTTTTTTTTGTTTAGTCTTAGCACTTAAATCTCTCCCCCCCCGTAAAAACTGTCGTATATCCGGCCTGGTGTTGTCGTCCCCTCCTAGATTCAAGTCCCAGTCTGCCGGCAGACCATCAGCCTCCCGATACAAACACACATGCACACACACACACAGGGCTTGGTATGTCTGGAATTAACCCTCGAGCTTTGTTCGGCCTTTGGCACAGACCCAGAGCCTTTAGGCCTTCTCTGCGATCGCCGTTGACTATCGTCTGACAACACTGGGCGCTGTCTTCCACTGTCCCGAACACATGCAAAAAAATCTGTGCACAATCTATCCCGTCGCTCCTCGTGAACAAAGAACTCAACCCAGCACCAAAACAAATAAAGGGTGACTGGGTTGTATTTGCGTTCTATGCAACTTGGGTATTGGCAAAAGTAAAAAAAAAACAAACATGTTTTTAGCAGGATGTCAAAATGCCGCTCGACTTTCATCCGTTTCTTCCAAGTGGCAACTTGGAAGAAATGTTTCTGTGAGGTGAATCGATGGTAGAGGGAGGGCAGAGGTGGGAGGAGTCGCTTCTGTGTGGCATCTCACCAGCGTCTGGGGTGGATGAGGGTCATGGAACCCGGGCGGTCTGCCTCAAGAAGCATCGAAGAGAGCAGCGCAGACAAAAAAACTCTCAGCTCCTCCTTCCCCCTCCGAAGAGCAAGAGTGCGTTGGCGTGGTGTTCTCGGGCTTCCTGTTCCACTTCGATAGAAATCACTATACGTCTCATATAGTGCGAAAATCAAGCATTGTTTTTTTTAATAACCAAGAGATGTAAATTGTGCAGAGGTTTTTAGAATAAATATGAAAGAAAGGGAATCTTTACTTTGGGCGAACAATTGCTAAAATGACCTCTATAGTATTTCTGCCATGTATGTAGGACTATACATGTTTTTGAGTTTTTCCATGTTAGTATTTTTCTAGCAATACATAAAGTTTATACACCGATCAGCCAAAACATCACGACCACCTGTCTAATAATGCGTAGGTCCGCCTTATTCGGCCAGAACAGCCCCGACCCGTCGAGACCTCTGAAGGTTTGTAGGTTGGGAGGGGGGACTTGTCTATCCAGTACATCCCACAGATGCTCGATTGATTTGGTATCTGGGGAATTTGGACCGTTCCTGAAGGGGTGTAGTTGGTCTGCAACAATGTTCAGGTAGGTGGTTCGTGTCTCAGTAACGTCCACATGAATGGAGGACCCAGCAGAAGGTTGCCCAAAGCATCACACTGCCTCCGCCAGCTTCCTTCTTCCCATAGTGCATCCTGGTGCTGTGTCTTCCCCAGGTAAGTGAAGCCGCGATGCTCCGTGTGTTCTGACACCTTCCCAACAGAACCGGCAGTGACTCTTTCAGCAGTCTGAGCGTCAGTAGCTCTTCTGTTGGGTCGGACACCACGGGCCAGCCTTCGCTCCCCACGAGCGTCAATGAGCCGTGGCCGGTTGTCCTTCCTTGGACCCCCTTCTGGGAGGTACTGACCACTGCGGACCAGGAACACCCCACCAGAGCTGCAGGTTTGGAGTCTGGTCCTTGTCTAAGTCGCTCACATCCTTCTGTCGGCCATTCCTGCTTCCAACACATCAACTTTGAGGACAGTGTTCACTTGCTGCCTAACATACCCCCCCACTGACAGGTGCCATGGTAACGAGATAACCAATGTTCTTCACCTCACCTGTCAGTGGTCGTGACGTTATGGCTGATCGGTGTATCTTCTATTTGTCTTTGTTACACCGGCACTGCAGTTCTTACGGTTAAATTGAAGTGTTACACTCTTAGCATGCAGGTTGCTGGACCTCTATGGGAGAGGTAAGGTAGTATTTACAGAGGGGCAGTTTTGGGTTTCCTAGTGCAGCTTCGTGACACTCCATTCCCTTCCTGACATTTACTTCAGGATAATCTGGAGGACAGAGACAGAGAGGTAGAAGACAGAAAGAAGACAAGAAGAGAAACACATCCTTTATCCGAGACAGGGTCAAGACATCACCGGCAAAATCTGGTCTCCAAAAGCTGCATTGTCACGATTCAGTACACAATAAAGGATTTTGACTCAAGAAGAGATAAGAGATTCACATATGTACACATATATATGACATTTTGGAGAGAGACCGTCTATAGGGGGGGGTGGAAGGTAGAAGAGCTGCCGGCTGCCGGCGTGTGGCAGCGAGCCAATGCAGAACAAAGCTGCATGGTGCTTGTTAATAGACAATAGTCAGCCAGCAAAGGACAGAAGCCACTGGTCACATCACATATCACAGAAGGTCACCGCAGTTGGAGAGTCCGTGATGTGCACGGGCTGACAGGGAACCTGCCCTGCAGTGCATTATGGGTAGAGGGCTTTATTTTCCCTCTAAAAACATGGCTCGGTTTGTCGGCTCCAGATGGGCGGGATCTGCTGGTTTGGACAGTAAATTCCACCCATCTGGTACCAGAGGTGGGCGGAACCGACGCCAAGGATTGTTTGGAGGGTTCAATTCGTCTCAGATCTGGTGCGGCAACACCGCCAGCGTGTTTTGCCACAGTTAAATGACGGACGATAACGTCTATTAACGGAACCAGAACATGTATGTGACACAATCAGTGGAGGTTATTGTCTTAATGATTCATATCGGATATTAACTCCAGCTGCACGAGACCGTAGTGACTGTGTCTGTTACTCCCGGCTACGTGTTGTCCTAGAGTTGTGTTGAGTGATGCAGCCTGGGATGTGTGATGTAATGCCACATTGCGCCAGTAGAGGCCGCTGCAACGTCATCTCCAGCAACAGATGTGAGCACCATTAATAACTAGCAGGGGCCAAGAACCGCGTGATTGGCTGCAGCTCGCACGTCACAATGACAGTTCAGAGGGTCATCTGTTGACCGGACTCTGAACCTCTTGACAAGTGTCAACATCCTGTCCCTGCATCTTATCCTATTTACATCAAAGGGGAACAACACCACCTTCACCTGTTTAGTCCTTCCGGCTGCAGATGATCCACACTATGACTGCTCATGCCGGATGCTAACCAGCTTGTTTTTTAGCAAAACCTGACGTGCTAAGATAAAATCCGTTGATTCTGAAGAACAATACGATGGGGATGACTGTAAAGCGTGTGCTGGATGCGTTTCAGCTGGTGTTAACTGAGTCCCAGCTGGAAGGATCTTTACGCAGCATAGGGAGGGGGGGGGAAGAAAGAGGGGGACAGACGGAGACAGACAGCGAGGGCTGACGTCACCGCCTCTCCGGCTCCTTGTCCCACATGCATCTTTAAAGAGCAGCTCTGCTTCCTGCTGCTACTTCTGCTGCATGCCAATTACAGGAAGAGACGGTGACTCACAGGAAGTGCACACAAACTGCTGGCCTATGATGGGCAATAAAAGACGCCGCACGAGGCGGCGGTCCTGGACGATAATGGAAGGAGGGAGAAATTAATCTTCTGTTTCTCCTTTTTTCCCGCAGAGAGACTCCGTTCACATCTATTTTCATCCAGACAGGATTTAGAAACTGTCGAGGTATTTTAACGACGCCGCAGAGGAGGAGAGATTCACGGAGGGGTCGGTGTATGATGGGGAACAAATACGACACAGACAAACAGGCGAAGGCTTCTTTTATAATCAGTTCATCTGTTGATTATTTACCGATCGGTCGATGGACGAATCGTAACTTCTACCATTTATCCGTCAACCTGTTGCTCAAGCAACTTCTTATTAACTGATTATTACCCTAGAGTATTATTCTGACGGTCGGGTCACAGACGCTGAGAACAACACGCAGACAAAAATTCATCTTAATAAATACGACACTGCTGCCTCGTCATTTTAAGCCCCCGGATGTTTTGTAGGTCTCATTTCCAGCTGCCATCATTCGGGATGGATGTAAACAGTGCTGAGCGTCATCGTATTCCAGGCATATCGCCATGGTAACTCACAAGACGTAAGCGATTATGTAAAAGTGTTGTTCCAGCCCTCAAAGGCAGCCTCGGATATCTTTTTATATGCAGACTGATGCCGTGATTTCTGTTACGTCTCTACCTTTGGAACTCATCTGTTCGTCCTCAATGCTGTGCAGTAAATCAGCAGAATGCGATCGCCAGATGTGTTTGTTCCAGTGCGCCAGCGTTGCGCTGGTAGTTCCGGGTTTCAAATCGGGCACACATGCATCTCTCCTGCAGCCCGACCTGGTCCTGCTCTCCTGGCTCCTGCTGACACGCAGCAACAGGACAGCCGGGGATCAGGGTCCATTTTTAGACGCCTTCTGTGATCATTTTCCCTGCGTCTGTCTCACCCAGACGAGGATAGCTCGTGAAATGTTTCGGTACATAATTTATTCCGAGCTTCACTTGGCGTCCATCTTTTAAAAACAGTCTATGCTGGTGAGGTTTTGTGCAGAATCTACCTGTGTGTTTAAGTGTGTGTGTGTTTGCGTAGCACACAAGCAGTACAGATGATGCCCCTACTGCAGCTGGAGAGACTCATTCAACAACAACGAGAGAAGTGGAAATTAAAACATAAAACAGAACATGCAAAACAGAACCAGGAAGTGCTGCACACAACACAACTACTTCTTTGCAAATGTGGGAGCTCTGAAGAAGTGCTTGTTCATCAACGGGGGCCGTGCACAGTGCTTCTTAGGAAATCTGATATGCTGCACGTGCACGCTCAGGTAGCCCCTCCGCTTTGAATCCTCTGGAAACACCCACTCACAGGCTCTTACGCCGGTGTGAGCTCGCCCAGCGCAGGTAGACGGATGGAGTGGGAGAGGGTGGGTGTGGACACAGCTGCAGGATATTGCAGCTTACTATTAGAAGGCAGGACTTATTCAGAGCTCCAGGGACTGATGAAAGAAAGCTGTAAAAGGAGCAAACCTGATTGGCTGTTGCTGTTGCTGCGTAGGGGACACTTGTGGCAGGAGTTGTTGCTGCAGAGACAGTAGCAGGCGTAGCACTGTACATCATTGGGACTTTGTTTGAGGGTGGGAAACGGGAGGTAGGGGAGGGGGAGAGGGAAGGAGGTGGTAGCAATGGATAGGTAGGATCAGCATTATGGTAACCATGGCAACAGTTGTGTCGTGTGCATGTCGACGGTGTCGTTTGTTGTTGTTGTTGTTGTTGTTGTTATTGATGGTGGTGGTGGTGGCGGCGGATGTTACAGAGAGCCAGCAAGCCATCGTTAGGGTACACCGGCAGATGGCATGCAACCATTCACAATGCAAAGCAAGGAGGACAGAGAGGAGGAAAGAAAGAAAGACAAAAAGAAAGAAAGAAAGAAAGAAAGAAAGCATGGGAGAAAAATAAAAACAAAAGGAGAGAAGCAGATTACAATCACAAGTTAGGAAATTTATATGGAAAATCAGTCTGCTGTTTTCCCAGAGAAGTTGAGGAGCACAAGACACCAATTAACCTGATTTATTTGTTAATTCAAGAGCAGAATTATGCCAAATTGTACTCTAATTATCTTCTTTTCAACATTTTCACATTAGCTGATCGAGCCCGGCGCTCTCTGCTTCGTCATCCCGATCCCTGTCAGTGAGGACAAACGCTCCGGCGATGTGGTTTGGGACAAGTTCTCTGGGAAACTGATTCAAATTTCCTACAACACAGCGCAGCAAACAGACAGTTTCTAACCTATTCAGGAACAGATCGGACTGTGGTACTTTTAAGCAAACTAGCATTTCAATCGACAGTAACTAGCGAGAACATCGACGGAGAAACACGCAGCTCGTTGTTTGATATCCTACAAACATCCTGAATAGTAAACAGTCGATGAGGTGAATGTAAGTGACCTCACCTGCGAGGGCTGTAGGTATCACCGATTAATACCCCCCCCACCTCCCCCCACCCCGACATACCAAGCAGTGTGTGTGAGAGAGCAAAGGGAGGGTTAGGACCTACCAAGACTGCTAGCAGGAGTCATGCAAAAGACTGACCCTGTTGTGTTCATGCAAAGAAAGACGGAGAGAGAGAGAGGGTGGGGTGGGGGAGGACAGAGAGGGAAAGAGAGGAGGAAATAAATGGGTTAATTGAGATGGAGGAGAACAACAAGGTTAGACAAAGCCTGAAGAGTTCGCTCAGACGCTACGTCACAGTTTAACGACCCGCCTCCGTCAGTCGTCTCATTAGAGATAAATTACTGTTTATATGAAGTAGCAGCTGCAACAAACAGAAGTAGGATGTTGTGTACTTGGTTCAATGAGTTCACCGGCTGCATAAACAGACACATGTTGGTATGATATGTACGGTTGATTTGAGAGAACCTCCTCTTTGTGCTTCCTAAATGAAGAGGACTTGTGGTGAGATCTAAAACCCGGAAATACGGTTAACTAGTCTATTTATACGTGTTAATTGTGTCTAATGAATGAATTAATAAAGATCTGAGAGAGAGAGACGACTAAATATAGAGCTGGAGGACAGGTAGAAAGTGAAGGAGGCAGACAGCATCAGCATGCAGCGTCATGACAACGACATGCGCAGGCTTTAATCCCAAACTGGATGGACTTCTCCTTGCAGGTGAAGGTTTCAGTTCCCCATCACACTAACTTAATACCGTCTCCTGTGACCGTCCTGTTAGGGCACAACTGTTTCTGTCTTCACGGTGGAGGAACCCCGCCCTCCTGGAATTTAACAAATACGTGAAAGCGAGATTTTTTCTTTGCAGCTTTGACCCGAGGCTACTTCCCACGTAGATGGAGGGATGAGGGGAGGGGGGTTCAGGCATCTCACACCCCGGAAGAACAGAAAGAGCAGGTGAAGGAAGAGTTAGAGATAGAAGTGTCGTCCGTGTGGCTACAGGCTAACGGATTAGCTGCTGCAACTCATTTAGCAGGTGAGAGAACATCTGGGTTCTGTGCATCTGTGTGCTCGCATGCTCTTCATACCTGTGTGTGTGTGTGTGTGTGTGTTGATTTGGTGTTCTTACCTGTGGGAAAGAATGTGGGCTGCTGGAGCTGTGCGTTGGCCAGTGCCTGCTGGTAGTGGAAAACACTGGGGTTGAACAGGGAGCTGGCTCCGTTGCTCTTCTCGAGTGCCGGTCTCTTTGGTAGGGGCTGGAGGACGCTGTGGGGGAAAGCCTGCGCGCCCAGAAAACACACACAACAGAAGCACAGTCGATTTGAACTGGACACTTACGCAAAGGGTATTTTTGTAAATCTGTTATTTGACTATGCACAGCACAAAAAGGCAAAAATGGAAACTTGTAACTATCACAAGGACAATGAGAAACTACATCATAGCAAGGCAATCAAAACACTGAGTGTTACGTGTGCTAACTGGAAAGTATCTTAGCATTACGTTCTAGTTCATTTCATTCATGTAGAATACAAACTATAATTGCCTCTGGTGATCATAAATGATGTATAATATCAGACTTTAAAGTGTCTTACAGGGTTTCACAAAGCAAAAGAGCCAACTTAAATTGTGTGAGTGTCTACAGTACAATTAAAGAAGCTACATGCAAAGCAAAAGGTGAAAGGTCAAAGTACCAGGTCTACAGTTGCCTCGAGGGGTCGCTTCATTGCTTTGGCAGTCGACTGAGTCTTTAATTAGCAGGCAGCGAGCACATGATGGCAGTGGGCCAATGGGATTCAAGCGTATTAACATACAGGTAACAGCAAGCAGAGGTGCATCATGGGGGACAGCATTGCATTGTGGATAGGTGAGAAGGAAAAAAACAAAAACAAAAATAATCTGAATGCAAGTATACCACATACAAAACAATAGGCATGCACATAAACAAAAAATTGTTTTGTTTACTTTAAAGAAACTCTTGCTACTTGTCTTGAATTAGTATAAAAGCAAAAAAAAAGCATCTACATTAAACTTTGGTTAAAAAAAAAAAGCGAGAGACTATGACGTTCTTCAACACTACTGGGAAAGCATTTAGTGGTAACGTCTGAACAAGTGTGTTTACATCTAGAACAGAATGCACAAGAGAGAGTAGGATGTTCTTAAAAAATCGAGTGATGAAGGTGGACTAACTGCAATAAGATTAAACTCCCTCTGCCCTCATGGCCGGACACAAGAACTGAAGAGAAACACTAGAACTGGCAAGCAGCTGTGATAAGAAACATCTCTAACAATCACATCGTTCTCTTAAATTCAGTGCTTGAGCTAAGACTAAAGGAAGGTGTGTGACGTGTTGGTGTGATCAGTGTATGTGACACAAAGTGAGGCAAAGTCGTGGGTCAATAACAGAATGTGGAGCGCTGTTTATTCTTACATTCCTCCGAGATCCATCTTTGGTTAAAAAAAAAAAGGATCGCGCACACGCCTCTTGCTTTCACGTATGTGGGTTTTTCTAACGCGGTGTTAACAGACTGCGGTTAGTTCAAATGGAAGATGGGTCTCTCACGGTGAAATGGAAAGCAAAAGATGACTGCATTTCACTACAAATGAGGAAGAAGATCACAGCTTGGCAAGCAACACAAAATGCGGCACAGTAAAACAACGTCTGGTAACAGGATCTACAGTCGACTTTAACCTATTTGCTTTAGATTAAAAAAAAAAGTGAATTATGGGTAATGATATTGCCTATTTACAGCAGTGCGGCAGTAAGTTTATGGGTCTCTGCCTCAATAAAGGTGCCGCAGCTTAGACTAAGGGCTAAGAGGAAATTGGATTATAGGTGCTGACTTAACAACTCATTGTCCTAAAGGTTAACCCTCCTCACCTCTAGCGCCGCTTGTAGCTACTGATGGTAGAATGAGAATTGGGTCATTAAGTTGATAAACTGGGGCGTTTGAGGAGACTATGAAGCATTAGATCGGGAGGAGGATTCACCAGGAAGATAAATCTTATTGTTTGATGCTGCTTCGTGTACCTGATGGGGAAGTTGATGAGCTATCTTATAGCACCTGGGGGTGCTCAAGCTTTCCTTTATTCATGTTGTCCTGCTTCCATGCAGCTGCTACCAAGTCAGAACTAACCTGCACTCACGGGGGGGGGGGGGGG
>CAAKHC010013662.1:29673-55300 GCA_901007825.1 Macroramphosus scolopax | reverse complement strand
ATATTAAGTATCAAGGATGTCCTTCGGTCCCAGAGGGGCAATTTGCAGCAAAAATAATACTTTATATATATATGTAGACTGGATAAGAAAAGGTCTCACAATTTGCTCATGAGAAGTTGTAGAGGTATATATCAGACCATTTATAGTAGCTTTTGGTACAAAAACATGTATATTTATATATGTATATTAATTTTATGCTTAATACTTCACTATATTTCAATGACATATTGAACTTGCCACTTCTTATTTGTGTGATTCTGCACAGACTTTTAAATGAAACATGCAGTATGATGCTTATGTAGTAATACAGCATTAATAATCCAATTAAATAGTAATATTGCACTCTTGAAATGGGGCTTTTGGTAATATTAGTGCATTTATTTATTTGATACTTGTTATTTATTTGATACTTGTGGATTTTTACTTAATGAATGGACTTGTGATGGAGTCTGTTTATCTCATCTAGCAATAAATGAATCAATTAATAATAAATCAGACCAGAAAAACAGCTTGAAGTTTCCTTTTTTTCTGTGCATCTGTGCTTTTTATTGCAATAATACATCTTCATGTTGATATATATACACACACACACACACTCATATTGTCAATGGTCAGAACGAAACAAGTACTTTGGACGATAAGCATTACACAATTAGCATGAGAGAACAACCCTACCAATCAACCACCTACAGTCTAAACCAGGATCACACACACACACACGCTTAAGCACACACATGCTCACACTCATAAGCACACAAGGTCACCGAACACTCGCTCACACGCACTGGCAACATGCAGCATTTAGATCCCCACACATGCACACAAGCAGAAACAAGCTGGGTTTCCAGGAAGAACCACTGAGATAAGTACTAAAGGTTTTTTTGAGACGTTTGCATTGTAAAAGTGCAGAATATTTTGCTTTTTTTAACACTGATAATGCCATAGCTACTAGACTGAACTGTACTGTACATAACACAGACAGACAGGCCAACAATCCAACACACACTTTCACTATTACAGTCACCTGGCGAAGTTAAGACCTTCGAAACAATAGGGAAGAACAATCATACTGATATTGTACGAAGTAGACTTGAGATGGATCATTTAAATTCTTCTCTATATACTGCATTTAGTTTATATATAATATTTACAGAACATGAGCAAGCTACATATATTTAAAGGGATACATTTACACATGGAACAGCTTTTTTTACAGCCACTACGTGTTCACTAAAAGCCTCCCGTAGATTAACGTGGTAAATATTCTTCAGGATTTGTTTCAGCTTTGGATGTATTCTGTTTGCACTGCTTGTGTTTGTGAGGGTACATATCGTACTGACAATAACTACCTTTAGCAGGACAAGGGCAACAAATACAACAAAGACTAAACATGAAGCTAAAAACATACATGGCTCTTTTTTTTGTTTGTTTTTAAAGCACGATGCACAAAAACACACTTTTTACAATCATCTATTGCAATATTTTTACAGATAACAAATTTATAACAGTACGACTTCCAGTAATTTTCTGTGATATGTCATGGTGACGATGATGAGGATGATGATGCATGGCAGTGATACAGATGCACTGCCTTCAGAAACATGCTAAGATAAAGAGGACATGTATGGTCCTCTCTGTCACCAGGTGTGGATTTAGATAGATACAGGGATGAACTTGTGGGCGGACATGAAGACCTCTTCTTCTACTCCTCCTCAACTTCATTAATCCATGGTTGGCTTGCTGATGTTGGGATGTTTCCTTCATTCCTCCAGCCCCTCTACTCATAGAAGCTGCGATCACTGAATAATGGAAAACGGGCAAAAATAAAGACAAAAGTTAGAGCAGACTTTCTACTGTATGTTAATGAGGCCCTGCATTGCAACCCTCAATAAACTGTGTACTCACACAACACCAGCACAACACTTTGTGATGTCTTGAGTGAAACAAAAAACGAGGAGCCGGTTTTAACGGGCTGCAAATCAAGAAGAGAAGCCTCTTGGTACTTCTGCACACTTGATCCTGTGTACAGGCAGGTCAGATTAAACTCCCACACAACGTGCAAAATAATGCAAAAATATTCCGTTTGCAGTCAGTGGTACCTACTGGGGGACTGTATTTCTATCTTTTCGTTTTTTGGAAACTGCAAAGCTAGCTTCATATGTACGAATCCAGGTTGCACTAATAAGCCTCAAGGAATGTTGTCGCAGGGAAACTGAATCACCCGATCAATAGCAATAACCTTTGAAAACGAGAAACTAATGGGTCTTACTGTTTCAGCCTATCCAGAATTCGGGGAAATAAAATGCATAATAGTTTCCATGAATTTTGCAGTTAGTTGTAAATATGTGGTTGTGCTCACATAACAGACTTCATGAGCAGAACATTCTTCAGTTTTATGTGTTTCTTCTGTGGTATTTCTTATGAAAAGTTAATAGGCAGAATATAATAAAAGTAATGATGGCGTGTGGGCGTCTCTCTTTGACAGACAGCCGTTGGCTTTGACAGACAGCAGCTGGCAGGCTGATGGAAGTTTTACACTGTAATGAATGAGAAAATGAAAGTCTACTTTGTGTAACAGGCACGTCAGTATTTTGTTAGCAAAGCAATGACACACCAGGATAACGTGCTGCAAGCTAATTAGCTTATAAGGTGCAGATTAGTTGGCGGTTCTCTTGTCTCTTTGTTTGATGGCTTGTTGGAACAAGCTCAGGTGCATCATGTGTGCTCACGTTTGTGAGTCAATAAGAAGACAGCATGACAGCTAATGTGTATTGTTGTCAGTGTCTCTTGTATTGTGCTGCTTTTCTGTGTCCTCCTCTACTAGCTACAGTGTGACTGTACACAAGTGATGGTTTCAAGCATAAAACTGTTCAGAAACTGCACAAGAAACACCCAAAACTGGCCAAAATATCTGATCGATATTTAGTTTAGTGCATTATTTTAACCTCCATTAATAGCTAACCGTCCTGCAAAGCAGTGCACACGTAAAAAATGACGAGGCTTATCTGGAGGAATGTTGTGGTAACTCAAGTCGCTCTGGTAAACCTTAAATTCAGCTAACGCGTCATTGTGCAAGATAAAATCAGAGGGAGTGTGTAACAACAGAGACAAAACAATGACTGAATGCTATCTAACAGCTATCTGTCCCGGTCTGTCCGGTTGTGTTTCTTTTAAAGAACACACAAGCTAGCTGAACAAGCTAGCCAGCTGACGGAGCTACTCACTGCCACAATATCGCCAAAATGTGAAATACATAAACTCCTGACGGAATAAGAAATATGTCACGTGATCAAATTTGGTCCATATTTCATAATATCTGGTCACTCTTCAGTCTAAATTGGCGGTATTAGCAAGCTATTGTTACTTTTGTCAGTAAGCTAGCTCAGCTATGTAACAGCTACAGATCAAGGATCAATTATTATACTCAAATATTTAAAGTTCAAATATACTAAAAAGAAAAAAATAGCAGAATAATTCATATTCAGAAATGAATATAAATGAACTATAACGCTATGTGCGATGACAATGCTTGTGTAGGTCAGATAAAGATGAAGGGTCAGTAAAAAGTCTTACAATTTAGAAAGTCTTATAGACAGACTATATATTATAGTGTATACAGAGTGTATAAAACATCACAATTACATGGAACAATCCAGTTCATTTATGGAAGGGGGGAGAAGATCAAACATTTTAAAGCGAGACCTGAACTTTGGGACACAATCTGTCTCTGAATTGAAGCAGTGAAGCCTGATTACTATATGATCTGTTATATGATGTGAGCTCTGTAAGTAATACTGATTTATAATATTTTAACCGTGGTGGTGAAGCTTCGGCCAAAGTTACAGTCTCGCTTTAAGTTTGAAATTATATCTGAGTAGGTAAAGAATGAAAAGTTGGAACACTCAGTGCAAATGTTTGTTATGTGAAGGGTCCGACACAGACTAAACTACTTTGAAGATGGATGCTGATCTAATAACAGGCTAGCTAGCTGCAGGTTTTCCAACACACTTGTGTCACTCGTCCCTTCGTTTGTTGTTGACCTTACCAGTGGACAGTTTGAGCGACTGACGGCTTAAATTCGGATTTGATCGCCTTCATTCAACCTGTTGATTGCAAATTAATATCATTAATGTCAGTGGTAGTGAGGAGAAGCACTGATTGTCCCTTTTCTATTCTGTCCAGTTCACATCTACTGTGTGTTGAAATATAAGTCTTTAAAATCACTATTTATTCATGTTGCATCACCGAGCTGTGTTCAAACTGTGTTCTCTCAATTATGTTTATGGTAAAAACAATGTGCTGACAAGTACAGATGATGGATGCAGTAATGGTCTAACACAAAATCAAGCTGACGGGATAATAAGAGAAGAATCATAAAGAAAAGAAACAATAAAACAACAGGGTTTAAGTTGATGAGCGATGAGATAAAGGTGATAACTGCAGAGGGATGTACTCACGCCCCCTCATCTCTGAGCAGAGACAGGAACTTGGTCACTCTGTAATCTGGGTCCATCTAGAAGAGAGAGAGAGAGTGTTGGGGGCGGTTGACCAGTCTGTCCACAATAAGAAATCAATAAAAAGGGAATGCGAGTCTGTGCAGTTGCATAATAAAGATCCTAGTAACAACAACTGGTGCGCCATTATTCTCCACATGGGCACAAATGACAGCTAAATATCGACGGGGTTTATTTCCCAGGGACATTATAACGATGCAAAGATAAACCTAATAGGGCAAAAAAGATCCAGTAAATTTATGCAGCTGCACTGGGTGGTAATGGAAGTTAAATGCTAATATCATGTCATTCATACAAATGGGACGGAGGAAATAATCATTCAAATAAATTAACACCTGCCTCAAAGAGATTCAATAAAAACTGAGCAAATCCACAGGGAGCATTTATTGTATTAAACTTCATTAGTCTTTCAGGTTTACCTTCATTGGCAGGTTATAATTTCTTTTCCTTTTAATTTGACTATCAGAATGATAATATCTAACTGGGTCAATTAGCCTGGTTGTGGCTATAAATCAGTCGGCAAGCAGCACCAGTGAGATTAATGATGTGCAATGAACTGTTACAGAGAACAAACTGACTTACTGCTTAAATTAATTCGCAAAACTATTTGGTGTAACAAGAGCTGTATTATGTTTTTACCGGCTGCTTGATTTTCCTTCGATAGATTGGAGGCCACAGGTTGTAGATTCTGAACATTATGATCTGCCTGGATCCTGTCGGGCTTTAATGTTGTTTGTAGTTTTGTTTGATAGTTTTGCCCTCAAGTGTGCTTTTCTTCCTGTGTTTGTTTCATTGTTCCTGCTGGTCTCTTTGTCTGCCCACCTATATCCTCTTTGTCATCGGTCCTTTGTGTATTTATAGTCCTGTTTTGCCCCTCTTTAGTTGTTTTTCAGTGTTTCTGTTCCCAGTTCTTGTCACCAGTTATTTGCCGGCTCTGTTTGGACCATCATTCTTTGTTCAGGTTTGGGTATCAGCTCAACTGTGTTTCCTCGTCTACCTCTAAGTCCTAATTTGAGCCGCCTCCCCCTTTTCTTCATCATCAATACCTTTTGACTGTTAGAAGAAAAATGCAGCTGATAGCTGTCCAACATGCAAATATAATTTAATGTAAATACAACAGTCAATCGCAGCTTTCTCAAGCACTTATAATCACATTGTTCTCAGTTACTTTGGTCTTTGTGTTCTTATCTTTGGATATTTCTCATCAACATTATCAAACTGTTGTTGTCCCGCGTACCTGCAGCGACATCTCTATGAGCACGAGGAGTTTCTTGATGCCGATCCAGACTCGCTTCCCTTTGAGCTGGTGTGCGATGTTGGCTCGCTCCTTATCAGTGAAGCTCCCGAGCAGCTGCAGAGACAACAAAGACCGCGGAGAAGTGGAAATTGTTGATACTGCCTTCAAAACCTCCTCGACAAAAAAGCGTTGAATATGTAGGTGCTGAAAACGGCATCACATTGAAGAGTTTACCCACATTGTCTATTTAAATGCTGTGAATGTGTGTGTGATTATGTCGAATTCACCACTTTCATCTGTGTGTGTATATGTGTGTATATGTGTGTGTGTGTGTATATGTGTGTGTGTGTATATGTGTGTGTTGTGTATATGCCTCTAAAGCGTCGACGAGCTGCTCCCCAGTCGAGATGTTGGGGATGTGAATGGTGGTGCTGAAGGCGTCCAACATCTCCATCTCCTGCAGGACGTCCTTCCGGCTGGTGGTGCCGATGATCAGCAGCTTCCGACCCTGCAGGAGGAATATGAAATGCACATTTGCCCTTTGTTCCGTATGCTATATGGCAACTTATCTTCTGCGTTCGGATTTATTATTTATTTATACACTAGCAAGTTCACAGGTTCAAATATTTTAATACTGATGAATACAGAATGTTTTATCCACAGGCTCAATGTAAATGTTCACACTTTCTGTTTCACGGTCTGAGAAAAACTTTCTCTTTCAGCCTCTTCAACCGGAGCTTTTTTTCCTTCTTTAACAAGAAACTCAGTAGCTAAAAAACATAAACAAATGAAGGGTAAGTGTGTGTTGATTTACCTTGGGAGGTGCTTTCTTTAGCAGCACAAGCAGAGCCTGTAGCACCAAGTTGGAGAAACGAGGGCCGATGGGGACGTAGTCCAGCAGACGCTCGATGTCGTCCACAACCACACAGCTGAGCTGGGACTTGTAGGCATCGTCAAAGACCTGAAACATACGATGAGAGGATGAGAGGATGAGAGGATGCCGGAGAGTGAATGGATGAAAGAGCAAAGCGAGGCGACAGAAGAAAATATAAAGAAGCAATCAAACAGACAAACACTTCCATAAGCTGTTGCTCTGAATGCAAATGCACCATCAGTCAAGTTGTTTGCTTCCAAATAGTGAAGCACTTACCTTTTTGATTGCCTGGCACTTAGAGATCTCTGAGTGTCCAATCATCTTGTCAGGGGAGCAGATCTTAATGAACGGGAACTCCGAGTCCTCTGCAATCTTAGCTGCCAAGGCCGTCTTCCCGCTGTGGGGTGGACCTGTGGAGAGAGGGGGGGGACAGATGATTGCCTGTTTGTAGGAATCCTCGGGGTTAACAGCTGGGGTGTGTCCTTTGTCTCATGAAGGGACACTCGCCTCCTTTTCTTGATTTTAACTCATCTTATTGAAAGCTATTGTTCTTCTTCTTGATGTGATGCACTTCCTCTGCCAGGTTATACTGTCAGATGTTGATTAGTTTGTTGTTATTTGTCTGTGCAAAAGCTACTAAGCTGATCTACACAAAACCTGGTTTGTGCTCTACAGAGAGTTTTCTGAGCCAAACAGCAGCTGTACAAGCTACCAGCTGTGTGTGTGTGTGTGTGTGTGTGTGTGTGTGTTTGGGGTTTCTTACCCTCCAGTAGCACCGCCACCAGCGGTGTGCGGTCGCTGTTCTTGGTCTGCTGGACCAGCAGCTCTCCGTCATCCAGGACGTGCGTGACGGGGTCGCCCCATTTGATGATCCCGTTCATGATGTAGTTGGAGTAGTCCTCCTGGTTGGTACCGAACGCCTGGAACAAAGCAGAGTGTTGTGTGAGGAGGTAACAGAATTCAGAATTTATTCCTCAGTCGGGGGAACATATAATCCCAAATGACCCGGCACGTACCGGTTTAATGTCGTTGTTCAGGGATCCAAGGAAATCATCTCTGGTGACCTGCAGCTTCTCTGCCCTCTCCATGTCCACCTCGACTGTAGATGTCGCCTGGGGGAGAAAACAAACCAGCATTAATAAAGAACGTACAAACTGTACTGATAGAAGTGTATGAACCCACAAGGGAAAACACTCCTTTATATCCACAAACGCCAAGCGACCTTGATGTGCCGGTTCATGGCGGTGGACTGCGCCGCCCTGACCAGCCCCTCCAGCTCGGCACCGCTGTAGTTCTTGGTTTCGGATGCCAGTTCCGGGATGTTGACGTCAATAGCGAGCAGGTTGAAGTTGCGCATCTTGTTGGTGTGGATGGTGAGGATCTGCACACGGCCCTTCTCATCGGGGAGACCTGGAGACAGGACGAAGACAGCATGAGGGTAATTATAGATGTACAGCGCGTGAAATGAAACACCAACTCCGACAAAGGAGAGTTCAGTTACGTAATGTAAAGCCTTTCTGTAAGTCTTTCAAATGATGATGACGAGTTGGATGATAATCAAAAAGTCAGTATGGGAAGGGTTTTATGGTTCTTATTCCAGTTCAATTAGCTAAATAGCCGAAGCGGATTCCTGACAGTTTGATAGCCGGTAAGAAATAGCTCCACTCAGAGCACCATCATTTATAGATGTAAATCAGTCGGCATTTTACTGTAAATGGGGATGAGGGCATCGGAGGGGGGAGGACTTCTGGGAACTTCAATGCTGAGTTGTTTCTAAAGAAAGAAAAGTGTCAGAAGAAGAAGTTCTGTAGCTCTTACCAATTTCCATCTTGACCTCGAAGCGGCCGGGCCTCATGAGGGCATCGTCAATGAGGTCGGGTCTGTTAGTCATACCTGGAGACAAGAGAGGATCCACAGAGGTGGTGAGGACGGAGGACGGAGGACCAAATAATGGGTTTATGCAAACTGATATCCACTGTGAGTGAAAACCATTTGAGGAATGTGTTACACTGACATCTGTGCAGATGTGTATGATTACAGAAGTTAAAGGGAATAAAAAGGAGCAACAAAGGTATGAAAGTGACCCCAAAACAGACACAAGAGTCCGAATTAAAGAGAAAATCCACATAAGGGGAAGATAAAAACAAATAAAAGGTAATGTGAGTCTGATGTATCATGAAGGTGGGGGGGTGACGAGGATGACTGGAGTGTAACAGATCCCTCTGAAGCTACTCACCGATGACCAGGATGTTGTTAAGCTGCTCCACACCATCAATCTTGGACAGGAGCTGGTTGACCACGGTGTCGTGCACGCCCGTGCTGCTGGCGCCGGTGCCTCGCTGCTTGCAAATGGCATCCAGTTCATCAAAGATGATGATATGGAGGCCGCTGTTGGCTCCCAGCTGGTGACAGGTCGGGTTAAAACAGATAAATCATGCTCTGCTCTTAGAAACATGAATCTTGTTTAATCTACGAGGCATCGCTTACCCTCTTCTGCTCCTCCTCTGCATCGGCGAACAGCTTGCGGATGTTGGCCTCGGACTCTCCCACGTACTTGTTCAGGATCTCGGGACCGTTGACGATCTTCGGCTCCCGGGCGTTGAGCATCTTGCCGATCTGCCTGGCCATGAGTGTCTTACCGCAACCCGGAGGTCCGAACAGCATGATGCCCTTCACGTGCTTACAACCTGGAACGATGGAAAAACATGACGAAATGTCGAAAGGGAAGAGAAAGGATGAAGAGAGAGAGGGATAAAGGATGGAGGGAGTTCCTCACCCATCTGCTCCACGATGTCTGGAGGGAAGACTCTCGAAGCGAAGGCCCTGCGGAAAATGTCGGAGAATTCCTTGTCCAGGCCTCCGATGCCCATCTTCTCGAAGTTCCACTCTGGGTTGATGATCGTCTGTCGAGCCTCCTTGGTCTTCGCCTTACCTGTGATTTACAGAAGGTAACAGATTAGCCAAAACAGCCAATAAGGAGAGACAGTTCAATAAAACTGGTATATTCAAGGTTTGATAAATACATTTGTGATATGTAAGAAAAGAAGAAAGTAAAGTCTATTGAATTATAGGACGGAGACAAAACAAAGACGAACATTGAGAAACCGACAGATTAAATTAACATAAATAGAACCAGAGTTTGTTGGAGAATCACTCTTGTGTAAGTGTACCAGGTCATTTATGGAACACGGTGTACTTTTGAGAGAAAACTGTCATGTGTTACTACTGCCATCTGGTGGACAGAAAATATAAAAGTGAGGGACTAGAAAGAAGAAAATAAACCTCCTAACTTCCTGCTGTGCTACAGTTGTCCTCTATCAATAATAGTATCAAGAATAACTAGAAATAATCCGTCTGTGGCTTCGCCCTCATGTTACATTAATACCTGATGCCAAAGAAACGAGTATAAAATATCACATATCTTCCTTCTCATAGGCCCTTAAAGTCCAAAACATGTGGCATGCTGACCCCCTGTGGACGTTTCAGGTGTGAGAGGACGTCCGTATTTGGCAAATATCAGCTCCTTTTAGGGAATAATGAGGAACATACCGACCAGTGTGAGGGACGAACTCTCTGCCTTCTCAAAGATCACCTGGCTGTTGCCGACCATCAGCCCGCAATCGATCTGTGGGAGACGACACAGTTGCAGGGAGTCAGGAGTTAATGCATGAACACCGTAACTCCCTGCGTTGTGTGGGTGGCCCATGAAGCCGGTGGTACAGAAGAAGACCAGACATCCATCTCAACATGAACCTGCCAGCAAATACCTTCTGTGGTTTTCCTCCGGTACCCGGCTCTCCTTTCAGGATGCTGGCATCCATCGCCTCGATGTCCTTCACCATCAAGCCAAACAGCTTGTCGCAGAAACTGAACACTAACTGCCAGAGATAGAGAGTGACAAGAGAGCGATTAAGAAACAAGCTGAACACCAACTCGGAACAAGGAGGTGGTAAACTGGACGTCTGTGTGTTTCTATGTGAACGTGAACCTGCTGCGTGACGGAGAAGGCCTGGTTGTTGAACTGTTGGATGAACTCAGCGGCCATCTTGTCCGAGTCGTAGGGGGAGGAGTCTGTGCTCTTCTTCTGCAGGAAGTCGATCTCGATGGTCATGGCTCCGATGCACTGCCTGGACTTGTCAAAGTTGTAGTTGGCAACTGAGGACACGCAGACGGACGTCATTCACAGTAACACAAACACGGCGAGGAAATACGAGGAGCAGCAAGTGTATAATAATAATGTAAATACAATTATTAGTTAATGTCGGTTTATGAATAAGTATAACAAATACTGACTCCAAACACACGTTGTCCAATCACAGCAGAGCAACGGTTGCTACCGTTACATTCCAGGGTCACGCCCCCTGTTTCCATCATCAGGTGTTTATAAGACACAGACGGAAATATTAAAGACGTCCTTTGTCCCTCGGCACGACATCAGTGCTCCCCCAGGTCCAACGTTCCAGGGTCGTACGTTCCCAACACCATTAGCGCATATTGGACTAAGAGGTTCAGGGTTACAGGAGCCTGGTAACCATGGAGATATGCTCCTGGAATCCCATTCCCACCGTGCTGAAGTGGTGAACAAGGGTCTGTTTATTAAATGATTTGCCAATACGAGGCCGGTAAGAGCAAACATGTTAGCGATGGACGAGCTTCTTCTGATCTTATATCTTTATATCTTATGTCTTATAACATCGTCCAACCTTGGGCTGTACATCCAAAGCCAATAGTGATATCATGAACTGGGTTTGTGGGGTTACAGATTAAAGTATAATCCCATTTATGACCAGCACTTCATCTCAGGGTCGCTAATGGTTAGCAGCTCTGCTAACCTGCAGCTTTTACTGCACAGAGATTGGTCATTCAGCTCAAAGTCATGATGCAATCCAGTTCTACAGGTTCTTGTTTGAATGAAAGTTGGACACAAACATTAAAGTAGCAGCTGACAGCTGCAGCTGTAAAGTTCAGTTAACCATCAGATCAAACAGTCCATCAGAGGGTAACGTACCTTCCACCTCCTGGCCGATGGAGAGACCGGCCCATTTCCTCTACAAGGTAGATACAAGAAAGAGAGATAAAAAAGAAATAATGAGCATCGAGGCGGCAAGTCGTGATGAACAAAGTGTGTGTTGAATACTCGTGTGTTTGTGTACCTGCGGCAGGCTGAAGGCGATCGACCCGGGGGCCACGGTGTGGTGGGTCTTCACTGTGAACGCAAACTTGTGGTTGGGTGTCGTCTTCACGGTCACGTGTCTGCACAAAGACAGTTGTTGTGTTGCAGATGTTAATGAACATCACGTCCCGTCATTGCAACAGGCAGGAATCTAACACTGGAACAGAAGCTGCTTCAGGTAACGATGCACTTCCAGATTATTCCAGGTGTTCAACCTCCAACCCACCACAGCGGGTTATAGACGTCCCCACAACAGCTTCTCTGACTTGTGCTGTTTCCATGACAGTAAACGTACTTCTTCATTCTGAATTCATCGCTTTTATCTTCCATTTCTGATACGTAACAAGTGTTAACAGTATTCCAGCTGAAACCTGGTGGATATCACAATCACAAGCTTAATCTCCGGTTGCCTCTTATGAGATTATTGACTGCCTGGTTAAGCGAGGACATGTTGAAGAGGAGGTGTGTGTGTGGGCTGATGACACACTGGTTCGAGGTTCCCCTGTGTTTGTGCCTACGCTGACTCAGTGGATTTGACTACTCACTGTCCTGACTGCAGGTCCTTCTCGCTCACCACGGCGCAGTTTGTCAGTGACAGCTCGTCTGTCGGGCATCGCGCCGCTTGCATGGTCTGCAGAGAGAGAGAGAGAGAGAGAGAGAGAGAGAGAGAGAGAGAGAGAGAGAGAGAGAGAGAGAGAGAGAGAGGACGTGAAGTTACAGGGAGTTTAACACAGGTGGACAGCAGGTTCTGGGACAAGTGAAGCCTGAGGAGAAACAATAACAGTTTAATCAGATCCCAGATGGACGGATGAACAATACTGGCAACTGTTGTGGAGCCTGACAGCTTCATGAAGCAGCGTCACCGCCATGCAAATTAACTGTAATCATTTGATGTGTTAGATTAGAGGGCAGCATGAAGCCTCCGTAACCTGTGATTGACGACACTCTACTGTGTTATGAAGGCCTGTATGTCCCGATCCGTCAGTATTCTCCTGCTGGTTTTGAAGTTACAGTGAGGAAGGTTTAAATCTTTTTCATTCGGATTACGCCACATTTTGTTTCCGACGTCTTCTATCAGAATGTAAACGAGTCCAGCTGAGAGGTGTGAATTATTCCCTTCGTCTCTCCTCATCCCGACACAAAGTCAAACGCCTCGTTGCAGCTCGGCCGTCGACTGTCCGCATCATAAATGAAGTGTACTAAAAGCAGCATCGACCGCGAGGTGCAGCGGATGGAGACGTTCCAATGCACGTCGCTGCTGCGGGAGCACTTAAAGTGGTAACCATGGTAACTGCAATGAGTAATCTGTCAATGACTGTGACGACAAATCAGGCTGTACTGCTGGCTGGATGAATGTCTCCGTCCCTCAGAGGATCATTTGTCCATGCGAGGCTGCTGCTGATACATCAGATCTTCACCCACCGTGGACGCCGACTGGCCGACCGCTCTGCAGTTCAATTTCCCACTTGATCTTTGCAGTACTTCCTTGCTTGAAGAGCTCTCAGTTCTCCTCGACATTCAATCATGTCGGTGCTAGAAATTCACAATCTGCGTCAGATTTCAGATTCATCGGTGGTGCAGGTCTGTTTGAAGGTGCAGCAGCAGGTCGGACGTGTCAGAGTTACTAGTCATTTATGTCGGGAACATAAACTGACTTAGATTAAGGTTCAATACTAAAACAATCACTGTCATGAACAAACATCCAGGTTAGGTTATAAACCTGTAACAATGGTTGTTGTTGATGGTTAGTATCAGCGTGTTAGTGTGAGTTATCAATGAATGTTATTGGATCAGTCAGTCAGGTAACTTCACATCATCCCTCCTGGTAACAGCTTGCTGCAGGATGTATTGATCCGTAACCAGCTGTCAAGAGACTCCGCAGCAATTTAACATACGTTTGATCTTCTGCCAAAACAGCCTCCTAATTAGAGACATAACCGTCTATTGACAGACGGATAGAGAGCTTATCTTCCGAGAGCACCAACAAACGGATGACCTCACCGGGGATGCTGGGCCGGCTGCAGGCAGCAGACAACAACTGAAGCTGATCAGTGCACCCTGAGGTGTTTAGTTCAGTTAGAGGAGGAGGAGTTTGGGGACGGCAGAACACGAGCAGGAACTGAGATTAGACAGAAACACCGAGTGGTAGAAACCACAGCATCATCTTCCCTGCAGAGGATCTCACCATGGTCACTGAACCACGGTGGTTTGAGTCAGCAGAATAACAGTCTAACCTGCATGCAGCCGACACGGAGCGACATTAGTGAGGGAAACACGGCGTCACTCCTTCAGCTCCCAGCGACACATGAGAGAACCAGATTGTAATGATGCATGCGGTCAGACCGACACAGCAGGCTGAGATATGTTCCAACTGTTCTAGTGGCACCTGCAGAGGAGGTTTAGCGTACAGTTGATCCTATCAATATACAATCATTGACAACCGGAGTCCTTTGAAACTGAAAGGCCGTCCGGTCAATGAAAACATGTCAGTTCTACATCACGGTTATCTATAAACATCGTATCTAGGCTACCCTAGGAAGCATCTAGGTCACCTAGAAAACAGTGAACATCGAGCTTAATAACATCGGATGTCAGTGTGGTTCCGTGATATCAACAGCAGTTAGTGCACGTTCAGATATTCATTAAAGGCTTCGCTCTCTTCAGCCGTTTCAACCATCAACATTAACGGTGGGAAACACTCTGGGCTCTTCACTTCAGGTGTTCCTCTGGTCTTATATGTGACTCTATCATGTGAGTGAGGTGGTGCACGTCCAAAGCCGGGAAGTGAGTTTGTGATACTCAAGCAGTTGTAAGAAATTACATGATTACAAGATTTCATGAGAAAATTGCATCACTGAAATATTACAAGTCAATTTCAGAGCCGCTTCTCTGCTGTGTTTTAATTCTAAACTCAGTATGAGTCTGAATGGATGCGCTGCTTCAACAGAGGTTCTGGTGTCTATCAGTTGACCGTCCTCGTCATCGGAGGGATGCTTCGGATCATCTGGGAAACTTTCTGTTCCCTGGTTTGAAAAAGAGAAAGATTCTCGGTGGAGCCTCGTATTGTCCGTTGTGACGTTTTATCCGTTGCCTGTGACGGCTTAATTAACAATCTCTTGGGATCTGAAACTTCTCATCTAAGCTAGTAGATACTACAGACTACCTGACTGAGCTAAGTATGTATACAGACCTCCTGAGTCAAAATGGCCAGCTCCTCCAGAACCAATCATTTTGCTCTTGGCTTCAGTGATGAAGCACCCTGTGCACGTTGCGGTGCGCCAGGGGAGTTGATTAATGGATGTTAACGAGGGAGTGTTTTCCGCTCAGTCAGCATGTGACACCAGGCCAGCTCACACACTGAGTTGCAGTCGAGCCAGACATTGTAGGGTTGACATGTATGGTTGTCTGTCTCTTGAAGTGCAGCCAGCTTTGCAGCCTGCAGCTGAAAGCAGTGACGCACTTCCTCCACACAACCAACCCCCCCAATTAGACACTCAGCAAGCTACCAGGTGGAAGACTATTCCACGGGACGAGGGAATGGCGGCTAACTTTGATAGTTGAACTGATGTGTATCTATACATACCTTGAAAAATATTACCACCTTGTGGGCGCCAGCGTAGGCAAGCAGAGAGGGAGGACAGAAGACAGTATTTGAGCAGAGGGGGACTTGAGGGGGGGGGGGGGGGGGGGGGGGGCGAAGCTGTGGTGGCGGAGGACATGTTGCATTCACATGTATGGAATCACTTCAGCATGCCACACACACACACACACACACACACACGGATGGTGCATGAAGACCAGAGTTGGGTTTTTAATATTCAGTGCATTTGCTGCTTGGATTGGAACCTTTTCAGAACCACCAACATTAATGGATTTATTTTTCTAATGATCAACTTCAAGGCTTAATTTTTCCAATCAGCAAATTTTTCTAGTTGCACATTTATTCCCCCAAATCTGGCAGCGATGTGACGGCGTGCGCCAGATGCAGAGTGCCATGCCAAACATACAGGGTTGTTGTTTTTATAATACGGCTGCATTCCCCACATTAGAGACACGCGGCATGTGATGGTGTTTGATCTCAGATGGGTTCATGTTAATTATTATGTCGTCAAGTTGGGCCATAGTGGGAATATTATAAACTGTCACTTCTGCATGCCCCGAGATTATTCTTAACTTGGCGTGCTTCCTTTAATCAAACAGATAAGTTACTTTGGAAGTCTCCTCTTGATGTTCGGGAGACTGTTCGGACTGGATTAGTAGCAGTAGCCAGCATGCTCAAACAGACAGGAAATAATAAGCAGTAAAACAATGTCAGCGGGGAAAAAAAAACATGAACATGTTTTAACAAGCATTCGTCAGTTGTCTCGCACGGATGTTCAGCTCATCATCTGTCCTTCTGAGCAGAACTGTGGCTGCTTCAAGGAGGCTTTGAACCGCCTCTGACAGCTCTTAAAACTCCTGAGGAAGAGCAGCAGGAGGATGACTACAAGACCCATGTGGAAGCAGGTCGTAAATCAAATTTATCGTCATTCTTGGGGTCCGTGGACGGTGATTTATCTTTGCACTGCTCTCAGTAAATCTAACATCTAACGAGGTAATTTATGACTCGTGTTAACATGCAGACAATCATGAGCAATTACATATTTGAGGTTTATATCGCGGTGCTTTTGTTTTAAGTTCATTTAGTTGTAGTGCCCAATACTGGACACAAATTGAGAGTATGTTGGCCCTAAAGTCTGCAAAAAGCTTCCATCCCTCCAACTGGGTCGTGGTTCGGTCACTCAGACTCCCCAACAAAACACCCCAGGCCAAATGAGCTTTATCATCCCAACAGTATGTTCTGGGTCTACCAGACACTTCCCGCCACATGTGCCCAGAACGCAGCCAACAGGAGGCTCTGAGAGGCTTCCTCATCAGCTGACCGGACCTCAGCTCATCCTCTCAGCATGCAGCAGCAGGGACTCTTTTGGATTTCTGAGCCTTCCAAGTCTGAGTCCAGCCACACTGAAGAGGAAGCTCATATCCAAATCCCATCTCTCCTTAACTACCTACAAACCGTGCATTGGATGTTGAAGAACAGAAGGAACGGACCTGTTACTGACCTGTTGACTCACTGAAGCCCCTAGTGGGCGTTGTCAAAACTGCACGCAGGGAACTTAAATGTATCTATATTTTTATATTAACAAAGAACTAATAATTTATTGTTATACCTTTGTCTATAGTGATGAATACAAAGGGGAAGCTAATGGTGTGACAATAAATCAATTGTATTACTTGTAAATCATTGTAGAGTCCATTGAACTTCCATGTCAGTATGACTGTTCACAACGTTTAGCATGAAAATATATGTATTTATATAAATATATATATATGTTTTGAGTTAAAGCCATGTTTACTTAATAAATTGTTCTTTTCCTTCACTCCTGTTGAACCTGCTAACCAATCACCCCTCAGCTCGGTTTCATCCTCTACAAGTTATTAATATTCTCATCAGGACGTTAATATTCATCTACTTCAATTAACTCCTCTTCACTTTGTCTTCCTCCCCTGAGGTGTAACAGCCCTTCAGCTGGATCCTCTCCTGTTTATTCAAGATTTTATTTTAAGTCCTTGTGTGACTGATCTTCATACAGAACTGTCCCTTTATCTCCCCTCGCTCGCTCTAAATATTCTTCTTTTCTAAGCATTTATTCATCCTGCTGTTCCTCAGAGGAAACAACTACAGCTGATATCTGTATCTGTTGATCCCTGTTGAGTCAGACTAGTCAGACAATCCCAAAGAAAGTCTTCCTTTATTGAATTACCCATGTTACATTATCGTATGTTGTAACAGGAGAACATCGTCTGAGTCTGTTGTTGGAACTGTGAACATTGATTGGATGGAAGCTTGTTCCATCCCATCAGGTTGTCCTATTATTTCTGACCTCTGAGATTTAAGCCGCATTAATCAATATTTTTTGAACAACGGATCAGATGTCTGTGTGTGATTGGATCTGAACAACAACCAACTCTGACATCGTCCTCGGCTCCACGGAGCCTCTCAGCTTCCTCCAACCCTCTGAAATCAACAGCAGATAAGTTGTTGTAACTTCCTTTAGGGATTCCAGATGACGGATGCTGCAGTCAACTTACTAACAGTCAGTTACATTACAATGCTATGATTAAAGGTTTAAGTACATGGTAGTAATATCTCAAATGTGAGATTTGTAGGAGTCAAAATAAGTATTTTTTATATATAATTTTTAATACAAAAATATGTTTCCATCAGATATTTGCACTGCATGTGTTGCTGTCAGATAAGCTGCTGGTATTAAATATTCGCTAAACCATCTGATGAAATTGTCTTAACGCAGGATTAGTTTGCATCTCTAATGAAACATATTGGAAATACTTCACATACGGTGAAATATGAGCTCCGCAGGGCGAGACATATTATATGTATAATAATGTAAAAACACATAAATACATCACATGTCTGGCCCCTGAATATATCACATATTCAGTATCTGCCATCAGCACTTTATTAGATTAATAATCCTCCTAAATGAGCCTTTTCCATCCTCATAAATCACTCAGTAATTTCTTGTCTGCTGCTGAAGATGATGAGATATGAAGAACGTGTCTTGTTATTGAGGCGGCACTTCATCAACCATCACCAACATTAGATGATTTAACACCCGTCAATCAACCAAACCAACCAGCTGAAAGGTTTTCCAGAGCAATAACTCCTCCCTTCATGAGGATTAGAATGTGTAGTTAAATTACGGCAGCTGAACACTGTAAAAGGTGAAGGTCCCTGTCGGCCTTTCACAGCCCTGTTCTAACACTCTGGTCGAGGTCAGGCTACGTGTGCACACACAATAATGGATTGTGGTCGGGGTTAAGACACACGAGGTTGTCGGGGACGCGTCGGACCAGTCGAGCTTGTCGAGAGTCGATCTGCATCACAATAAATGGACGACCTGCTGCAGCGCTCACGAAGGTGTAAAACCTTTAGCATCGGTAGCAATTACACGGTATCAGTGTTTGAGGCTCCCACAGGCTTGTTGTACAACACTCAGTAACAGGGCAGACACACACACACCAACACACACCCTGAAGGTCCTTTCTGCACTGAACACACACACAGTGTGTGTGCAGTAGTTGTGTACCTGTGTGTCTGTTGGTCTGGAGTGTGACTATTCATTGTCTGAGTGCTTTGGTCTGTTGATGTGTGTTTGTGCACTAGTGTGAGTTTCTGTGTGTCTCCGTGTCGAAGCCCCGGTAGGTAGCAGCTCTCTATATATAGCTGCAGCTCAGAGCTGGAGAAGGAAAGGATTAACACACACACACACACACACACACACACACACACACACACACAAAGGAGGCTGCTGTTGTTTCACACTGTTTGTGTTTCTGTGACGACCTCATTGATTCACGTGTCTGTGAACTCGACTGTCTGTCCAGAGAACTGTGACCTGCGTCCGTCCGACAGGTTCTCACCTGTATTGAACGACTTCCTGCAGGAATCTGGTGGACTTGGCAGGTGTACTTCCAGTTTAACCATTTCTTAAAAGAATGCATGATGTTGCTGATATGATGAAGACTTGTTAACCGATTCTAGTTTTAACACTGATTTACATTGAGAGTCTCAAACTGAACCACATGATTTGATGATATGAACCAGATAACTGAATATTCCTGATACGGCTGCACGTTCATCGATGCAGGAAAAAAAAACAAGGAAGCAAGCAGACTGGAAGGAGGCAATGCACAAGGACAATTTGAAGATGAGTGAAAGGCCAGCGTAAAGAAGAAGAGGAAATGTGCTGCTGCCTGTGTGTAAGGACGTACATGACATGTACTATATGTTGGGTTGAGGCAAGCAGGAAAGTGGAATCACCTCTGAGTAACACAGTGGTGAACGACGGGAAATCATAAGTGAAGTAAACCGCTCACTTCGTTAAGAGAAAAGACCACAGAAGCACATTTGCTGCCCACTCACTCGCTGCCTCGCACACACTGGCCGATGTTTCTTTATCCTTCTCTGGGAACGAAAAAGCACGAGTGCTCTATTGATTTTAACACAATCAAATCAACCAGGCTGGTTAGATAACAAAGCATTTCATATAAACATCTGTCAGAGGTTCAATCAGGCTCCTGCTGAGACTGGAACCTCCAATTAAAGAGGGAGTCAGCGATTGAATGGAAGATACTTCTGGGAAGATGGAGAGACCTGCTCGACTTCTGCCAGCTGTGCATAAATGATGAATACAGTATTACATCACTTCAAAGTGCTGCGGAAATAGGTGCCGACAATCTTCAAAAACAGGAAAAGGTTTGTTTTCTTTGAAACCCTCTGTGTATGTGTGTGTGTGTGTGTGTGTGTGTGTGTGTGTGTGTGTGTGTGTGTGTGTGTGTGTGTGTGTGTGTGTGTGTGTGTGTGTGTGTGTGTGCTTGGTCAGCAGGTGAGCCGAGGTCGTGTCGGCCTGCTCACCGACCCGACACCGCAACATGTAACTGGTCAACGTTCCGTCTCTGACCAAACAGTCAGTCATTTGTCCTACATGAAGAAATTAACATATCTGAATCAAATCCCAGCAGGAATCTAACTTACAACTATCAAATCATCATTCCCTCAACGCCTGCATGAACAGCCAGAGCCCGATCAGAGTTAGTTCATGCAGCAGGACTGTGATGGAGCTTCACAAACATTTAAAGAACTTTGGAGGATCATTAATATAATTTTTCAAAAATCAAAAATCAGTGCCGAAAGGGGATTAAACATTTGCTCCCTAATGGAAGAGGAAGTTGTAAACATGACAGCAACCAGCTTTAGTACCTGCAGTAGTAACACCAGGGATTACTACCACGGCCAAGGGATTATATCTGCTGTTACTTTACAGGTTATGTAATGTTCATTCACAATCTCCACTGTAGAGTCTTTACCAAGTGTGTGGATTGGAAGTGTAAAATAAATATTATCTATGTTAAAGTTAATGTTAGTAACTTGTCTTAGTCCCTATAGAGCTGCAGATTCACGATCCAGCCGCAGCTGATGAAGCCGCAGCTAGACATCATCTCTGAATTTAAGGACCTATTGTTTTAAAATCTGTCAGTTATCGAAGGTCCAACAGTCTCAGCAGCAGGAACGGAGGTTTGTTAACTGATTAACCATCGAAACCCTGCGTTTGATCAGCTGCACATGAAGCTGGATCCCACCGTATCCCAGGAAACAGCATCTGAGGAGACAATCTACGGTGATTTAACATCTTTATCTTCCACCACTAAACAGCTCGTACAGGCTGAGACGCAGGAAGAACCACACACACATCCACTGAAAGCTTTCCTGACCTGATCAGTGTTGAAGCCCTGAAATATTCATGAACACATCTGACAAACAGGCCGACCGTCAGAGGTCATCACCTGCTGCTGAGTCTGATTTACAAGACTTGATTTATCACTTCGCTCCCGACATCGTTGAGAAAATGGACTTCATGAAGAGATGATGTGATTGTGCTGGTGGAGGTTCAGCTGCAGTAAGAACCTCTTCATGTCGGGTTGATGGGATCGATGAGTGAAGCTGTTGGTTTCAGGGGTTCATTTACATTAAAGGTGATAAATTACTTTCATCTGCAACAACACAATATAAATATCCTGTATTATATTTATGTAGATTTATTTTAATAAAAATATCTTTATATATTTACTTTACTTTGTTTAATCGTTCATTGAGGCTCCTCTTATTGCTAATTGCTATTGCTAATTGCTATTGCTAATTGCTATCCCCTCTGCTGCTGTTACACAACATCCCTGCTGTGGGACGTACAAAGGAAGATCTTATCTCATCTCATCTTATCTTCTCTCACATTCTCATCAGACATAAAAGCACTTTGTGTTTAGTGCTCATTAGGGAATGTTTCCTCTATAACGTGCCGCACTAACACAATGACCACGGGGGACATCACATCCAGTGGGCGGGCTGAGGGCCTCTCGTCAACCTCTTGTCCTTCCTCTTCTCCAGCCCCTCGTAGCAGAGAGTGCAGCAGCAGAGGGTTTGTTTAGTTGAAGGACTCATTGATCCTTAGCTGAGGTTGGAATCTACCTATGGCTCAGAGATATCAGTGGTGGTGTATTGATGAAGGAGCAGATGGATTTGTAAATGCACCTCTTAGTCCCGCCTCTAAACCATACGGACTCAATTCAAAGGATCATATAAACACGCTGCTCGTAGTATTTCTATAATAATTCCGTGGCGTCTGTGCTGCTGTAAGTGAATGAAATGACCTTTAACTAAATATCACGACCTCCTGAACAACTGGATACTCAACAAGTCGTTGCAACACTTCACCTACACTCCATCCAAACATCACCAGTAACCTTTGAGTCCTTCGTTCACCGCAGGACCTCGTTCACCTTCTATGACAGGATTGTCTGTTTTGAAACTGCCGTGCGTGTCGTCACTGTGTCGGTTTGAGGACACACTCCTGTCGTCCTGCCTGCCTCCGCCATGCTGCAGTGTGCCCAGCAACAGCACACGGCCGAGTGAGGGGGAGGAATAAATGATGAGTGTGTGTGTCAGCGGGGGCCGGGGGCCGGGGGCCGACCACGCCGCTGGACAGGGTTGACCTGATGCTGAATAACCAAATGGGGAATGTACAAGCACATCTTCATCCGCACAGTATGCACAGAGTGATGTGTGCTCACTGGGGATACATACATCAATGTATGATGCAGAATTCAGATGCACGTCTCTCTCACTGCAACATGAATCCATCCAGACGTTATCATGCGTAAGCAATAAATAAGGATGTTGAAGGGGAACGTTCAGATCTTATTTGTACATTTGTATCTGTAATCAAACCTCACCTTCACCACAGACTGTATAATTGTTTTTCATCATTCATTAAATTCTCTCTGACAAACTGGCAGCTGCCTCGAAGGTTTTCTTATATTGTGGAAATCAATATCTTGTCCATTGATCCCAACGTTCCTCATTAGAAAAGTGAGAAATGAAGATGTTTTGCAGTTCAAAGCAGAACCGACAGAGGAGAAACAATCGTTACCAGCTTTACATTACATCATGAGTTTTACTTCTATTAAAGGTGGAAAGTTCCACTGAGACAAAAAGAGTGAATGCTGTTGTTCTCCTGATCCAGCAAGCACCAACTATTGACTGAGGAGATCAATGGGATCTGATGACTCATGCAGCAAGTCTCATGATTAATTATGTCTTTTAATTCACCTAATCAACAGCTCCGGGAGACACTGGAGATACTTGCTGTGTAATGCTACGGCTACTAGCACCTTGCATCACGCCGGCTGCCTGCAGTAAAGAGTCTGGTTCCTTATTGATGAAAACCTCTGACAGATAAATGCACACCAAGAGAGGTGCCAACAGGCCGGTTCCAGTTTACAGTACCAGTAAGGAAAGTAAAGCATCGGTATTTAAAGCTAGATTTCACCATTTACCAGGCCCCTCGATGGGGTGCAAAGAAAACAAGACTCTGTCACATATTATCTGACTATTCTTGTATTTGTAGCTCTTTTCTTCTTCTGTTTTCTTGTCAACCAGCTGCAAACTGCGCTGACGTTTGTAACATGTGACGACGAGGTTGAAGAGAAACGGTATTTCTCTTTAAAGGTGTCACGAGGCAAAAACAACGGAATCACTCGTCTAGAACAGAGATGTTAGGATGCTCATTTGTAACAGGAATATGACGTTATTATAGGATCCTTACTATCAAAAAGCAAAGCAGCTCATAGGTGATCATTTAACTACCTTTGCTGCAAAACTATGTGACCAAAGAATACAAATACTGCAGTAATTGCTAGGCTGCCCTGCCCTTTGCAGGCCTTTCTTGTCCACTTTTATGACGCTGCAAACACCAAAAATAGAGTTTGGGCACCCTGTAGGCCACAGAGGGTAAATTGGGAAATCATTCCACCTCCCAGTTGTTCTGCATGTTAATTCCTGGCCATGTAACTAAACAATGGTGGTATCCTACTCAGCTACTTCTCATATATAACCATTCCTAAGGTGATTTACAAGGTTTATGATGAGTGGTAACAAGTTGCAGGGCAGGTTTGCACCGGTTACCTGACAACATCCTCCGCCTGTATACAGTCACAGAAATAATCATACACAACAGCATTCTGCTGCTGCACAGCTCATGAAAACACTGCAGAAGCCACCGATCATTAACCTGCTGTCTCGGCCATTATTATGCATTAATACGCCGACATGCTCGGTATGAGAGCTGCGTGTGCACTGACTGTCGCACTATGTCTTTCACACGAAACTCTGCACGATGTTGTTGTACATCCACAGCTCGCTGGAGCTTAACGGCGGCCGCGCGGCTCAAGGGCACGCAGCAAGCAGCCAGTGTTATCCGGCGAGGCTCCCCGGGACGGTGGCGGGCAGCAGGCGGACGGGCTCTGCTGTCGGAGCCGTTATGCAACCCTGACGGAAAGGCCCCCCCCCATGAAACATGCCAGATTCAAGAAGATGCAGCATCGTGTGGAATAAACACCCAGTTCTGCAGTGACATTCAGCGGATGCAGACTGCTCGCAGGGAGGCAACGCTCCCCGGACATTTTGTCGCCCTGACTATTCTACTTACCAGAGACACACGAGGGGATATTTTTACATCACTAAATAAAGCATATATTTCTTACCCGGGCCGCCATCTTCGCGGTTGTGGTAGATCGTGGATGCGGCGCTGGTCAGAGGTTCATAGGACAGCGGGGACGGTGAACAGAAAGGCTCGCCAGCAGATGGTTTATAAGCCGCAGCGCACCTCACGCTGATTGGCTGATTCAAGCGGAAGCTGGCAGTCAGCGGTCCCACCTTCGTACGTGCAACCATTAGCTCCTCATCGGTCACGTGGGCGGATTGAATCCATATGACACGCATGTCATCATAGAAGTGGGCTGATATGTGAGCATACTGAGTTCTGTCCACCACTAAAACAGTTTATCTTATATTTATAAGTGTGAACTGAATATTTATTTTTCAATGGATATTCATCGTGCTTGTGTTGATTGACAGCTCCACCATGTGCATCATCATCTGTTGCTGTGTTGAAGATGTTGTGATGCTGCTTCTCCCATCAGCTCTCAGCTTCAGCACCACGGACAGCAGCAGCCGTCAAACACTTCCTGGGATCAGTCGAGGTTTTCTACATTCAAGACAGACCATCTATCACACCTGATGTTTGTTGTTGACAACTGTATGATAATTAATAGTTAATAAATAAGAACGACTTTGGGGTTTCCAAGTTGGTGATTTCACTCCCCCACCAGGACAGTTGATTGTATTTTGGGGGTTTTTATTCATCAGTTAGATCAAAGGTTCCCAAACTTCTCCCGCCAAGGCCGTCCAAACAGCATTATCTTCTGGCTGAGTCCCCGTTTTGCAAGATGTCTTTAACGCCTGTTGACAACACGACAGCAAATGTGAAAAAAAATCTGAATTTCACCGGCGATATTACACCTATTAAATTATTTCCTCCTCATTACATTGAAAGTGCAGACTACCTGCAGAAAGGATGCTGGATGCGGATGGATTCCTTTCCATTCAATTAAGACTTACTCTTAGCATTATCACAATAAAGAAAATGACAGTGTTGTTACCTGGCATAAAGTTGGATCCTCATTATTTTTTTCCAAACCTTGCTCAGGTTAGTTACGAAGAAGGCTATAACATAATATAATATAATATAATATAATATAATATAATATAATATAATATAATATATATATATATATATATATATATTACTGTAAAAAAAACAGACAAACTTGCTTGTAAAGATTTTTATATAAAGTACCTGTAACAGTTGATC